>JAYKYS010000774.1:2500-82500 GCA_036924285.1 Asterella californica
TTGTATTACGCCAAGCAGTACGAAAAGTCACTCCTAACGTAACAGTTAAAGCAAGACGTATAGGTGGATCTACTTACCAAGTTCCACTAGAAATTAAATCCACACAAGGAAAAGCATTAGCGATTCGTTGGATATTAGGAGCAGCAAGAAAACGATCAGGTCAAAATATGGCTTTTAAACTTAGTTATGAATTAATTGATGCAGCCAGAGATAATGGAATTGCTATCCGTAAAAAAGAAGAAACCCATAAAATGGCAGAAGCTAATAGAGCTTTTGCTCATTTTCGTTAAATTAAAATGTATCAATTTAAAAAAACATATTTGATGCTTTTTAATTTTTTTTAATTAGACCATTTTTCTTGTATTAAAAAATTTGCGATAATAAAAAATATCACAAATTTTTTAATACAAGAAAATTTAAAAGAATTTTTTTATGGTTTTAATTGTAAAACATTATATTAATACTTCATTTTATCTTTTGGAAAATTTTTATGAAATTAGAACTGGATATGTTTTTTTTATATGGAAGTACTATTTTACCAGAATGCGTCTTAATTTTTAGTTTATTAATTATTTTAATAATTGATTTAATCTTTTCTAAAAAAGATACAACTTGGTTATATTTTATCTCCTTAACAAGTTTACTAATAAGTATAATAATATTATTATTTCAATATAAAACAGACCCTATTATTAGTTTTTTAGGTTCATTTGAAACAGATAGCTTTAATAGAATATTCAGGTCATTTATAGCATTTTGTTCGATTTTATGTATTCCTTTATCAATCGAATATATTAAATGTACCAAAATGCCGATTCCAGAATTTTTAATATTTCTATTAACAGCGACTGTAGGAGGAATGTTTTTGTGTGGTGCTAATGATTTAGTTACTATTTTTGTTTCGTTAGAATGCTTAAGTTTATGTTCTTATTTATTATGTGGTTATACAAAAAGAGATATTCGGTCTAATGAAGCTGCTATTAAATATTTATTAATAGGTGGGACAAGCTCATCTATTCTTGCTTACGGATTTTCGTGGTTATATGGTTTATCTGGTGGTGAAATTAACATACAAAAAATAATTAATGGCCTTTTAAACGCACAAATGTATAATTCTTACGGAACTTTTATTGCATTTATATGCATTATTGTAGGACTTGGATTTAAGCTTTCTATAGTTCCATTTCATCAATGGACTCCTGATATTTATGAAGGAGTGCGATTCGTTAAAAAAAAAAGATTTCAAAAAATGCATTAAAAACTCAATAGATAGATAATAATAAATATTATTTTTCACTCAAATTAAAACAAAATTTTTAAAAAATAAAAAAAATAAAATAACGCAAAATTTCACCAACTTATTTTTATAAAAAAACAAAAATGATTTGACTAAAGTTTAAACATATTAAGGATCATTATTTACAAAAATAGAAATATTTTTAAAATTTTTATTTATTTACTAATAAATACTTTTTGATTTAGTCTTTATTCTTCAAGGTTAAAAGTGTAAAAAAAAGTATTATTAAATCAAAAAATCCTAAAATAAATTGAATCAATAACTATTGAGAACGAAAAAAAATTTCATTGAAAAAAACTCATTGAAATAGAAGGATTTCTCGCAAAGTTTTAAATTTGTAGAATTTTTAATAATACAGACACGAGAAAAGTGATAAAATTTTTTATTACTTAGGAGCCGTGTGAGATGAAAATCTCATGCACGGTTTTGAATGAGAGAAAAAAATAAACTTTTTTTTCGACTCTAACTCACCTACTCCAGTCGTTGCTTTTCTTTCTGTTACTTCAAAAATAGCTGGATTAGCTTTAGCTTCTAGAGTTTTTAATATTTTATTTGCGTTTTCACCAAACGAATGGAAAATTCTTTTAGAAATTTTAGCTATTTTAAGTATGATATTAGGAAATTTAGTTGCTATTACTCAAACAAGTATGAAAAGAATGCTTGCTTATTCTTCAATAAGTCAAATTGGATACATTCTTATTGGATTAATCACTGGTGATTTAAAAGGATACGCTAGTATGACGATTTATGTTTTTTTCTATATTTTTATGAATTTAGGAACATTTGCTAGTATTATACTATTTAGTTTACGTACAGGAACAGATAATATTCGTGATTATGCAGGTTTGTATATAAAAGATCCTTTATTAAGTTTTTCATTAACAGTATGCTTATTATCGTTAGGAGGTCTTCCTCCTTTAACTGGTTTTTTTGGAAAATTATATTTATTTTGGTGTGGCTGGCAATCAGGTTTTTATTTTTTAGTTTTTATTGGATTAATTACAAGTGTAATTTCACTTTACTATTACTTAAAAATAATCAAATTAATTTTAACTAAAAAAAATAATGAAATGAATCCTTATATACAAGCTTATATTATTTCATCACCTAACTTTTTTTCAAAAAATCCTGTTGAATTTGTTATCATTTTTTGTGCATTAGGATCTACATTTTTAGGAATTATTATTAATCCTATTTTTTCTTTTTTTCAAGATAGTTTATCTTTAAGTGTTTTTTTTATTAATAAATAAAGTTCTTTTTTTATTTAGAATTGAATGTAACATTCAATTCTAAATAAAAAAAACAGTAAATCAAATTATATATATAATATAATTTGATTAATTATTCGAGCCTTGATGGTGAAATGGTAAACACGCGAGATTCAAAATTTCGTGCTTAACGCTTGGAGGTTCGAGTCCTCTTCAAGGCAATAAAAACCAAATTATTTAGTCAAATTTTTTAGATAAATATTTTTTATGTTATACTATTATATTGATAGTATATAAAAATTTATATGATTAAAAGATATATTTTTTATCAACATTGATTAAATTGTATATTAAATTTTTAATTAAAAATTTAACCAAAATTATATATGAGTGTTAAAAAAAAAAAAACAGACTCATATTTTTATCAAATGATATTTTTAATTTTTTTAAATAAACCTTAAAATAATATAATTATGGAAGTGAATATTTTAGCATTTATTGCTACTGCTTTGTTTATTTTAATTCCTACTGCTTTTTTACTTATTCTTTATGTACAAACAGCTAGTCAAAACAGTTAATTTTTTTATTTGTTTTTAAAAAATTGATATTATTCAATTTTTGTTATAAAGAAGAAAAAAAGAAAAAATAAATATATATATATTTATTTTTTCTTTTTTTCTTCTTTTTTTGATTGCTATTAGAATTTTTAAATTATTAAATAACAAATGAATCATATGGAACTAGGACCTAGTACAATACTAGGTGTTGGATTAATTATAGTAGGTATACTTTTATATGCCCTTAAATTAAGGGAACCTTATGTTTCTAGAGGTGTGATTTCAAATGTACATAAAAAATTTTTCAACATATTTAAAAAATATAATGAATATGAAACTTGAAAATTTTTCAAAAAATTGGAAAAACTTTGTTTTGAAAGTTTAATAAAATCTATGGTTAAAATATTTCAACATTTTTATGTTATTTCGAAAATATACTTGTTTATTTAAACGTAAAATAGATTTAAAAAACTAGATTTTTGTGATAAATATTAATTTTTTTTCTCTAGAGAAAAAAAAATAACAACGAAATTTAATATGAACCTAAAGACTTTTTTTGAAACAGTACAAAAAAAATGTAATTAAAAAAAAGTAATATATTTTATATATTTTTTTCATTAATTGTTAAAAAAGACAATCCAAAAAAATAAAAATAACTTGGATTTAGAGGAAAAACCATAAAATATGGTTTTTGTTTAAGCCATACAGATTTGAAAATATCATATATGGTTTTCAAGGGGGGAAAGAGTTATTCTAAAATCTAAAACCTATCCTAATATTATGATTTTTTTTTCTCATCTATTGGATTATTATGTGGAGGAATTCTTTTTTTTCAAGGTTGGCGGTTAGATCCTATTCTTTTGTTATCCCAAATTTTATTAAGTGGAACAACTATTTTTTTTATTGCAGAAAGTCTTTATTTAAGAAAAAATATAAATTATTTAAAAGATCAAAAAAATGATATAAACCTAAAAAAAAAATATATATATAAATACATTTATGAAAATTTAAAACTAAAAAAAAAGTGGGATGAATTAAAATATACAAGACAAATTTTTTATAAAAAAAAAAAGCATTGAATTTTTTAAATTCAATGCTTTTTTTAAAAAAACTTATATTTATAAACCACTTCGTCCCCATACAACAAGCGAAAGAGAAAAGGTAAAAATAACCATTAAGGCAGCCCAAGCTATATTAATAATATCCATTGAAAAATCCTTTATTTTGCATTTGTTTTGATAAATTGAATAAATAGAAAAAAAAAAAAATATCTATAAAAAATATCTATATATGTATATATATATAATATATTTTTATCTATCTATATATATCTATATATATATCTATCTATCTATATATATATATATAGATATATATAGATATATTATATATTATACATTTACGTTTTTTTTCAAAAAAAAAATTAACTTTTTTTGCTAATTAAAAAAAATAAAAAATTAACTTGCTTTTTTTTTTTAATTGTTTTAATCTTATATTGGGTTGTCTATAATATAATAAATTTAAAAACATTTGAAATGTATAAGGCTATAATATATAGAGCAATACAATTTGTTTTTAGAAATGACATAATAGACAATCCACAGTTTCTATATTTTGTTAATAAAGCGACACCCAGATTTGAACTGGGGATAAAGGATTTGCAGTCCTCTGCCTTACCACTTGGCCATGTCGCCTTTATTCTAATTAATTCTATAATACAATGTATTATTTAAAAATTCAAGGTATATTTTATATTTTTTATGACAAAATAAAATTGAAATTTTATTTTTTTTTATAATAATTAATCAAATACACTCCAATAATAATTTAGAGGAAAATATGGAGATTTTTGTACTCCCTGAATTTGCTAAAATACAATTCGAAGGATTTAATCGTTTTATAAATCAAGGTTTGAGTGAAGAACTTAGTAATTTTCCAATAATTGAAGATATAGATCAAGAATTCGAATTTCAAATATTTGGTGAACAATATAAATTAGCAGAACCATTATTAAAAGAAAGAGATGCTGTCTATCAATCTATTACATATTCATCCGACCTTTATGTACCAGCTCAATTAAAAAAAAAAAAAAAAGGAAAAATACAAAAACAAATCGTATTTCTTGGAAGTATTCCTTTAATGAATTCTCAAGGAACTTTTGTTGTTAATGGAGTAGCTAGAGTTATAATTAATCAAATTTTACGAAGTCCTGGAATTTATTATAGTTCAGAAATAGATCATAATGGAATTCCAATATATACTGGAACATTAATTTCAAATTGGGGAGGAAGATTCAAATTAGAAATTGATGGAAAAACAAGAATATGGGCACGTATAAGTAAAAAAAGAAAAGTTTCTATTTTAGTTTTATTATTAGCTATGGGTTTAAATTTACAAAACATTTTACAGAGTGTTTATTATCCTAAAATTTTTTTAGAGTCTATAAAAAAAAAAACAAAAAAAGACTATCCTAATTCAACAGAAGATGCTATAGTGGAACTTTATAAAAACTTATATTGTATAGGTGGAGATCTTTTTTTTTCTGAATCTATACGAAAAGAATTACAAAAAAAATTTTTTCAACAACGATGTGAGTTAGGCAAAATAGGAAGGTTAAATTTAAACAAAAAATTAAATCTTAATATACCTGAAAACGAGATTTTTTTATTACCACAAGATATTTTAGCAGCTGTCGATTATTTAATAAAATTAAAATTTGGAATAGGTACAGTTGATGACATAGATCATTTAAAAAATCGACGTGTTTGTTCTGTAGCCGATTTATTACAAGATCAATTAAAATTAGCATTAAATCGTTTAGAAAATTCAGTTCGACAAATTTTACGAGGAGCCACGAAAAGAAAACGGTTACCAACCCCAAAAAGTTTAGTAACTTCAACTCCATTAATAATGACTTTTAAAGAATTTTTTGGTTCACATCCCTTATCTCAATTTTTAGATCAAACAAACCCATTAACTGAAATAGTTCATAAACGACGATTAAGTTCTTTAGGGCCTGGAGGATTAACAAGACGAACTGCAAGTTTTCAAGTACGTGATATTCACCCTAGTCATTATGGAAGAATTTGTCCTATAGAAACATCTGAAGGAATGAATGCTGGACTAATAGCTTCATTAGCTATTCATGCAAAAATAAGTATTTTAGGCTGTTTAGAAAGTCCATTTTATCAAATATCTAAATTCTCTAATTTAGAAAAAATTATTAACTTATCCGCTACTGAAGATGAATATTATCGGATAGCAACTGGAAACTGTTTAGCATTAGATCAAAACAGTCAAGAAGAACAAATAACCCCTGCTCGCTATCGACAAGATTTTTTAGCTATTGCATGGGAACAAGTTCACCTTCGCAGTATTTTTCCTTTACAATATTTTTCTGTGGGGGCATCTCTTATCCCTTTTCTTGAACATAATGATGCAAATAGAGCTTTAATGGGATCAAACATGCAACGTCAAGCAGTTCCACTTTTAAAACCTGAAAAATGTATTGTAGGAACAGGAATAGAAAGTCAAACAGCTTTAGATTCCGGAAGTGTCACTGTTTCATTACATGGAGGAAAAATAGAATATATTGATAGTAATAAAATTACTTTATCTTTAAAAAAAAAAAAAATTGATAAAAATTTAATAATATATCAACGTTCAAATAATAGTACTTGTATAAATCAAAAAGTTCAAATAAAAAAACAAAAATATATAAAAAAGGGACAAATTTTAGCAGATGGAGCTGCTACTTCAAATGGAGAATTAGCTTTAGGAAAAAATATTTTAGTAGCTTATATGCCTTGGGAAGGATACAATTTTGAAGATGCAATTTTGATTAATGAACGTCTAATTTATGAAGATATTTATACTTCAATTCATATTGAAAGATATGAAATTGAAGCACGTGTAACAAGCCAAGGTCCCGAAATATTTACTAAAGAAATCCCACATTTAGATGATTACTTACTTCGTCATTTAGATCAAAATGGTGTTATATTAACAGGTTCATGGGTTGAAACAGGAGATGTTTTAGTGGGAAAATTAACACCTCAAGAAACAGAAGAAACTTTACGTGCTCCAGAAGGAAAATTATTACAAGCTATTTTTGGGATTCAAGTAGCAACTTCAAAAGAAACTTGTCTTAAAGTACCTCCAGGGGGGAGAGGCCGAGTTATTGATATTCGATTAATTTCTCAAGAAGACACTTCTAGTAATGCAACAGAAATTATTCATATTTATATCTTACAAAAACGTAAAATTCAAATAGGTGATAAAGTGGCTGGAAGACATGGAAATAAAGGTATTATTTCAAAAATATTACCAAGAGAAGATATGCCTTTTTTACAAGATGGAACACCTATAGATATGATATTAAGTCCTTTAGGCGTACCTTCGAGAATGAATGTAGGACAAATTTTTGAATGTTTATTAGGACTAGCAGGAAGTTTTCTTCAAAAAAATTATAGAATAATTCCTTTTGACGAACGATATGAAAGAGAAGCCTCAAGAAAATTAGTCTTTTCTGAACTTTATAAAGCAAGTAAAAAAACAACAAATCCATGGTTATTTGAACCAGATAATCCTGGAAAAAGTCGTTTAATCGATGGAAGAACAGGAGAAATTTTTGAACAACCTATTACTATAGGAAAAGCTTATATGTTAAAATTAATTCATCAAGTCGATGATAAAATTCATGCTCGTTCTAGTGGTCCATATGCACTAGTTACCCAACAACCACTTCGAGGAAGATCTAGAAGGGGAGGACAAAGAGTTGGTGAAATGGAAGTGTGGGCTTTAGAAGGCTTTGGTGTAGCTTATATTTTACAAGAAATGCTAACTATAAAATCTGACCATATTCGAGCTCGTTATGAAGTTCTCGGCGCTATTGTTACTGGAGAACCTATTCCTAAACCGAATACTGCTCCAGAATCCTTTAAATTACTTGTAAGGGAATTACGATCTTTAGCTTTAGAAATTCATCATGCAATTCTATGTGAAAAAGATTTGAAATTAAAATTAAAAGAAATTTAAAAGTTAAGAATAATTTGAAATTTTTATCCTATGACTTATCAAAAAAAACATCAAAACCTTCGAATTGAATTAGCTTCACCTGAACAAATTCGTACTTGGGCGGAAAGAATATTACCTAATGGTGAAATTATTGGTCAAGTAACAAAACCTTACACGTTACATTATAAAACACATAAACCTGAAAAAGATGGTTTATTTTGTGAAAAAATTTTTGGACCGATTAAAAGCGGAGTTTGTGCGTGTGGTAAATATCAAGGTATTGAAAATAAAAAAGAAAATATCAAATTTTGTGAACAATGCGGAGTAGAGTTTATTGAATCTAGAATTCGAAGATATCGAATGGGATATATTAAATTAGCATGTTCTGTAACTCATGTTTGGTATTTAAAACGTCTTCCTAGTTATATTGCTAATCTTTTGGCTAAACCTCTTAAAGAATTAGAAAGTCTAGTTTATTGCGATGTGTGACTTGATTCTATTTATTTTGATTTTCACAGAAAAAACCTGTTATTTTAACTTATTTTTAGTAAAATACTTCGAAATTTGACATTACTTAAATAAAATTATGAAATGAAGCTCAAAAAATAAAAAAAACTATATAATATTATTTTTTTTATTTGTTTAGAGGATTTAATCTAGGGTTATATAAAAAAATTCTTTGCTATTTAGATTTCGTAAAAAAAATAATCAAAAAATTTATTTTTTTTGATGGTAATTTTAAAGTAAATTCATCGCAAATATACTAAAAAAAAAAAAACCATCGAAATAGAGCACAAACCTAAAGGATACAAAAATCAAAATAAAGACAAGAAAAACCTTTATTAAATAATAAAAAAAAATATATATATAAATTATAAATATTTTTAAAGGAATAAGACAACTCAATAATAAAAAAATTTATTTAAAACATGACTTGAGTCCTGAGTAGAGATTTTTTTGTTAAAATATTTTCACTATTTAATATAAAAAGCAAAAATTATTAACTTAAAAATAATCACTATTTGAGCCGGATGACGGAAAACTTTCATGTCCGATTCTTAGGGGGGGAATTCTAAAAATAACCTATCCCAATCTCTTTCTTGCTAGACCTATAACTAAAAAACCCACTTTATTAAAATTACAAGGTTTATTTAAATACGAAGATCAATCTTGGAAAGATATATTTCCTCGCTTTTTTTCTCCTAGAGGATTTGAAGTTTTTCAAAATAGAGAAATAGCCACTGGAGGAGATGCTATTCAAAAACAATTAATCAATTTAAATTTACAAAATGTCATAAATCAGGCACACTTGGAATGGAAAGAGTTTGCTGAACAAAAATCAACAGGAAATGAATGGGAAGATAGGAAAATTCAACGACGAAAAGATCTTTTAGTCAGACGTATCAAATTAGCTAAGCATTTTATTCAAACAAAAATAAAACCAGAATGGATGGTTTTATCATTATTACCAGTACTTCCTCCGGAATTACGCCCAATGATTGAGTTAGGAGAAGGCGAATTAATAACATCGGATTTAAATGAACTTTATAGAAGAGTTATTTATAGAAATAATACTCTTCTTGATTTTTTATCACGAAGTGGTTCTACTCCAGGAGGTTTAGTTGTTTGTCAAAAACGATTAGTTCAAGAAGCTGTTGATGCACTTATTGATAATGGTATTAGAGGACAACCTATGAAAGATAGTCATAATAGACCTTACAAATCTTTTTCTGATTTAATTGAAGGAAAAGAAGGAAGATTTCGTGAAAATCTACTTGGGAAAAGAGTTGATTATTCAGGTAGATCTGTTATTGTAGTAGGTCCTTTTTTACCATTACATCAGTGTGGTTTACCTCGAGAAATGGCAATAGAACTTTTTCAAGCATTTGTTATTCGCGGACTTATTGGACGAAATTTTGCACCCAATCTTAGAGCAGCCAAAACTATGATTCAAAATAAAGAACCTATTATTTGGAAAATGCTTCAAGAGGTTATGCAAGGACATCCTATTTTATTAAATAGAGCACCGACATTACATAGATTAGGAATACAAGCATTTCAACCAATTTTAGTAAGTGGAAAAGCGATTCATTTACATCCTTTAGTTTGTGGTGGTTTCAATGCTGATTTTGATGGAGATCAAATGGCTGTTCACGTACCTTTATCTTTAGAAGCGCAAGCAGAAGCTCGTTTACTTATGCTTTCTCATAAAAATTTATTATCCCCAGCTACAGGAGAACCTATTTCTGTACCAAGTCAAGATATGCTTCTTGGACTTTATATGTTAACAATTGAGAATAATCAAGGTATATATGGAAATAAATATCATCCATCAAAACAAAATCATAAAAATTTTTCTCAAATACCTTATTTTTCTAGTTATGATACTGTTTTTCGAGCTCTTCAACAAAAACATATTTATTTACATAGTTCATTATGGCTTCGATGGCAAATAAATTTACGAATAATCACTTTACTCAACTTAGAAGGACCTATTGAAATTCAATATAAACCTTTTGGAAATTTTTTTCAAATTTATGAACATTACCAACTCAGAAAAAATAATAATCAAGAAATTCTTAGTACTTATATTTGTACAACAGCAGGACGCATTCTTTTTAATCAACAAATTGAAGAAGCTATACAAGGTACTTATAAAGCATCTCTAAAATAAAAAACATTTTTGCAAAAAATTGAAAAAAAAATGGATAAAAAAGGAGCCATTAATATTCAATGGCTTAAATTAATTGTTAATTTATGTTTATAAAAACAAGAGGTTTTTTCTTATGGCAGAACCAGTCAATTTGATATTTTATAATAAAGTTATGGATAGAACTGCCATAAAACAACTTATAAGCAGATTAATAACACATTTTGGAATTACGTATACAACACATATTTTAGATAAATTAAAAACATTAGGATTTCAACAAGCTACTTTTGGAGCTATTTCATTAGGTATTGATGATCTTTTAACAGCACCTTCAAAGAGTTGGCTTATTGAAGATGCAGAACAATACGGTAATCTTTCAGAAAAACATCATAATTATGGAAATTTACATGCAGTAGAAAAATTACGTCAACTAATAGAGACATGGTATGCTACAAGTGAATATTTAAAGCAAGAAATGAATCCTAATTTTAGAATGACGGATCCTTTAAATCCAGTTCATATGATGTCTTTCTCAGGAGCTCGAGGCAGTACATCTCAAGTTCATCAATTAGTAGGTATGAGAGGATTAATGTCAGATCCTCAAGGTCAAATTATTGATTTACCGATTCAAAGTAATTTTAGGGAAGGGCTATCTTTAACAGAATATATCATTTCCTGTTATGGAGCTAGAAAAGGAGTTGTAGATACTGCTGTACGTACTTCCGATGCAGGATATCTGACTCGAAGACTTGTTGAAGTAGTTCAACATATTGTTGTCCGAAAAGTCGATTGTGGTACTCTTTATGGTATAAATATAATCAATTTATCAGAAAAAAAAAATAATTTTCAACAAAAATTAATTGGTCGTATAGTCGCAGAAAATATATATGTAAATAATAGATGTGTTGCTTCACGTAATCAAGATATCGGCGCAATTTTAGCAAACCAATTAATCAATTTTAAAATAAAACAAATATGTATACGATCTCCGTTAACTTGTAAAAGGATGACTTGGATTTGTCAATTATGCTATGGTTGGAGTCTTAGTCATGGAAATTTAATAGAAATAGGAGAAGCTGTAGGAATTATTGCAGGTCAATCCATAGGAGAACCCGGAACTCAATTAACTTTACGAACATTTCATACTGGTGGAGTATTTACAGGAGATATTGCAGAACATGTACGAACTCCTTTTAATGGAGTTATTCAATTTAATGAGAATTTTGTATATCCAACACGAACAAGACACGGACATCCTGCTTGGATGTGTCACACTAATTTATTTTTAATAATTAAAAGTAAAAATAAAATACATAATTTCACTATTCCACCAAAAAGTTTATTATTAGTTCAAAATAATCAATACGTGGAATCAAAACAAGTTATTGCTGAAATTCGTGCAAAAATATCACCTTTTAAAGAAAAAGTTCAAAAATTTATTTATTCTAATTTAGAAGGTGAAATGCATTGGAGTACAAAAGTCCGTCATGCTTCTGAATATATACATAGTAATATTCACCTTATACTTAAAACGTCTCATATATGGATATTATCAGGAAATTTTAATAATAAAAATAATAATTTATCTGTTTTATTTTATAAAAATCAAGATAAAATTGATTTTCAAATTGATCTTACAAAAGAAAAATCACTTTTTTCTTTTTTAGAAAATAAAAATAAATTAAACCTTTTTCTTTTTCATTTTTTTCTTTTTAAAAAAAATAAAATTTTATTAAAATCACAATCAACTAATAATATAGTAAATAACATTAATAATTCAAAAAATTACAATTTTATTTTACAAGAATATACTATTAAAAAAAATAAAAATTTTTTCTTTTTAAAAAAAAAAAATTTAACTTGTCCATTATTTCTTAAAATAAAAAAAAATGGTATTTTAAAAAATAATGATATTTTTGCTATTTTAGATGATTCTCAATATAAATTAAAAAAGTCAGGAATTATCAAATACGGAAATATTAAAGTTGATTTGATTAGTAAAAATACTAGTTTTGAAGATCCAAAAACCCAATTATTTAGACCAAGATATCCAATTATTAAAGAAGGTAGTTTTTTTTTTATTCCTGAAGAAATACATCTTTTAACTCAATCTTTATCCTCGATTTTTATAAAAAATAATAAATTTATTCAAGCAGGTACACCTATTACTTTTAATATTAATAGCAATATTAATGGATTAGTCAAAATAAAAAAAAAAGGAAATAATAATTATGAAGTTAAAATATTACCTGGAACTATATATTATCCAAATGAAACATATAAAATTTCAAAACAAATAAGTATTTTAATACCACCAGGAAAAAAACTTTTTAACGAATTTGAATGCAAAAATTGGACATATCTTCAATGGATTATGCCTTCTAAAGAAAAACCATTTGTTTTAATACGACCAGCCATTGAATATAAAATATCTAATAAACTAAATAAATCAACTCTTTTTCATTTGTTAAAAAAAAATAAAAAATTAGAAATTAAAACTATAAATTATCTTCTTTACGAAGATGACGAACAAATTCAAATAATAAATGAAAAAAATATTCAATTACTTCAAACTTGTTTAATAATACATTGGAAGAACAAAAATTTTATAAAAAAAGCTAATGTTTCTTTTATAAAAATAAAAACCAAAAATAATTTTAAAAATTTTCTTCAAATAAGTTTAATACAATATTCTAGTTTAGAAAAAAAAAAAGAAAAAAAAAGTTTAAATAATATTTTAAAAAAAAATTGTTATGATAATTTTTGTTCAATTTCCAAAAATCAATTTAAAAATCAACAGCAAGGAATTATTCGAATTTTATCTATATCTAATCAAAATAATGGAATTCAATCTTTTATTATTTTATCTCCATCAGATTTAGTTAAAACATTTCAATTTAATAAATCAAAAAAAAACATTTCAACAAAAACAAATACTAATACTTCTTCTACTAAATTTTTTGAATTTGATAAAAATTTAAAAAACTTAAAAAATTTAAATCAAAAACAAAATTTGAATTTAACAAAAAAAAAGTCTTCTATAGGATTTATTTTATTTGAAAAATTTGGATTTTTAGGTAATTTACATAATATTGTTACAAATTTTTTTACTTCGTTTTATTTGATTAGCTATACTAAATTAATATCAAACAAATATTCTATTCTTAATCAATTTCAACAGACTTGTCAAAATCCAAAGTGGTATTTAATAGATGAGTCTAAAAAAATTAATAAATTGATTTTAGGAAAAAATATAAATTATAATTTATTTAATTGGTGTTTTCCTTTATTTTCTTTATTAAAAAAAAGAATTCATTTTCAATTTATAAAGCTTGGACAATTGCTTTTTGAAAATTTTGTAATATCTAAATATAAAACAAATTTTCCATCTGGGCAAATTATAAGTATAAATACTAATTATTTTATTATTAGATTAGCTAAACCTTATTTGGCTACTGGAGGAGCTACTATTCATAATAATTATGGTGAATTTATTAAAGAAGGAGATACTTTAATAACACTTATATATGAAAGATTAAAATCTGGCGATATTATTCAAGGTCTTCCTAAAGTTGAACAATTACTAGAAGCACGTCCAATAAATTCAGTTTCTATTAATTTAGAAAATGGATTTGAAGATTGGAATAATGATATGACTAAATTTATTGGGAATCTTTGGGGTTTTTTTTTAAGTACAAAAGTTAGTATGGAACAAGCACAAATAAGCTTGGTTGACCAAATTCAAAAAGTATATCAGTCTCAAGGAGTACAAATATCAAATAAACATATAGAAATAATTGTACGTCAAATGACTTCTAAAGTTGTCACTTTGGAAGATGGAATGACTAATGTTTTTTTACCTGGAGAACTTATTGAATTTTCAAGAGCACAAACAATGAATCGTGCTTTAGAAGAAGCAGTTCCTTATAAACCTATATTATTAGGAATAACCAAAGCATCCTTAAATACTCAAAGTTTTATTTCTGAAGCTAGTTTTCAAGAAACTACACGAGTTTTAGCAAAAGCTGCTTTAAAAGGTCGAATTGATTGGTTAAAAGGTTTAAAAGAAAATGTTATTCTTGGTGGAATAGTTCCCGCTGGTACAGGATCACAAGAAGTGATTTGGCAAATCACTTTAGAAAAAAAAAAAGAAATATATTTAAAAAAAAAAAAAAATAAATTTTTAACTAAAAAAATAGAAAATGTGTTTTTATATAAAAACACATTTTCTATTTTTCCTACTACAAAAATTATTCATAATGTATTAAAAGATAATGTATTAAAAGAATTCATTTCTAAAAATAATATTAACAAAAATAATTTTTCTATATAAAAAAAATTGAATTATCTTAAAACCTATTTTATATACACTTTTATTATTAAATAAAAAAAAAATGAAACAAAAATCTTGGAATATTCATTTGGAAGAAATGATGGAAGCAGGTGTTCATTTTGGTCATCAAGCTCGTAAATGGAATCCAAAAATGGCACCTTATATTTTTACAGAAAGAAAAGGTATTCATATTATAAATCTTACTCAAACAGCTCGATTTTTATCTGAAGCTTGTGATTTAGTCGCAAATGCATCAAGTAAAGGAAAACAATTTTTAATAGTAGGAACAAAATATCAAGCAGCTGATTTAATTGAGTCATCCGCTTTAAAAGCTAGATGTCATTATGTAAACCAAAAATGGCTTGGGGGTATGTTAACTAATTGGTCAACTATAGAAACCCGTCTTCAAAAATTTCAAGATTTAGAAAATAAAAAAAAAACAGGAATAATAAATCGACTTCCTAAAAAAGAAGCAGCAAATTTAAAAAGACAATTAGATCATTTACAAAAATATTTAGGTGGTATTAAATATATGACAAGTTTACCTGACATTGTTATTATTATTGATCAACAAAAAGAATTTACAGCTATTCAAGAATGCATTACTTTAGGAATTCCTACAATTTGTTTAGTTGATACAGATTGTGATCCAGATATGACAGATATACCAATTCCTGCTAATGATGATGCTAGAGCTTCAATTAGATGGATTTTAAATAAATTAACATTAGCAATTTGTGAAGGACGTTATAATTCAATAAAAAATTCATAATAAAAAGAAATATTAAAAATCATTACTACTTTCTAATAAAAAAATAGATTAAAATAATAACAAATCTTTTTTCTTTATTCTTGTACAAAAAAATTATCTTTTAAGATTTTTATTTTATTTTTAGAAGGAGTAATATGCATCACACTGCAAAAATGGCGAACAACTTTAATCATTTTTACGAAATATCAAATGTCGAAGTAGGTCAACACTTTTATTGGCAATTAGGTAATTTTCAAGTTCATGCTCAAGTACTAATCACTTCATGGATTGTAATTGCTATTTTATTAACTTTGGCTATTTTAGCCACTAGAAATTTACAAACAATTCCAATGAGTGGTCAAAATTTCGTAGAATATGTTTTAGAATTTATTCGTGATTTAACTAGAACACAAATAGGAGAAGAAGAATATCGTCCTTGGGTTCCTTTTATAGGAACTATGTTTTTATTTATTTTCGTATCAAATTGGTCAGGTGCTCTTTTTCCTTGGCGAGTTGTTGAATTACCAAATGGTGAACTTGCTGCACCAACAAATGATATTAATACCACTGTTGCATTAGCCTTACTTACATCCGTAGCATATTTTTATGCAGGTCTCCAGAAAAAAGGATTAAGTTATTTTGGTAAATATATTCAACCAACACCAGTACTTTTACCAATAAATATTTTAGAAGATTTTACTAAACCTTTATCACTAAGTTTTCGACTTTTTGGTAATATTTTAGCTGATGAATTAGTTGTTGCTGTGCTTATTTCTTTAGTACCTTTAGTAATTCCTATACCTATGATGTTTTTAGGACTATTCACTAGTGCTATTCAAGCTTTAATTTTTGCTACACTTGCAGCCGCTTATATAGGAGAATCTATGGAAGGTCATCATTAAAAATATTTTTTTATAAATGAAAACAATTCAAAAAAAAATTTATATAATATGATTGTTTTCATTTCATTTTGAATTTTATAATATAGAGTTATATATTTGAAATAAATATATTTTTTTGTATATTTAATATTTTTACAAATATTTATTTACTAACAAAAATTTTTTAATGGTATTTGAATATTGCGTTTTTTATTTTTTTTTTTTAATTTAAGAAAAAAATTAGTGATACTATCACTTTTAAAGAGACACTTTGAGTTATTAACTGCTTTAACTAAAATATTTTTATAAATATTTTAGTAAGCAACGAAATAGATTTTTAATCAAATCTTTTTTGTAAATTTAGTTAAAGGAGATTATAATGAACCCCTTGATTTCTGCTGCTTCTGTTATTGCTGCTGGATTAGCTGTAGGCCTAGCTTCTATTGGACCTGGAATTGGTCAAGGCACTGCAGCAGGTCAAGCTGTAGAAGGTATTGCAAGACAACCTGAAGCAGAAGGTAAAATTAGAGGTACTTTACTGCTAAGTTTAGCTTTTATGGAAGCTTTAACTATTTATGGATTAGTTGTAGCTTTAGCACTTTTATTTGCAAATCCTTTTGTTTAATAATTTCAAATTATTATTTGAAATTTTGAATATAGTTTAATATGTTATTAATTTTTCTTTTAAAAGAAAAATTAATAACATATTAAACTATATTTTCAAATTTTTTTTAATAAAAAAAAATTTTACTTTTTTGTTCAAAGAATGAAAATCACGAAAAATTTTTTTTTCTTTAAATACAAGTTACCAAATGAAAAAAATGGTGTTGAGTAAACAAAAAACTCCACAAAATTCAATAACATAATAATGAAAAAAAAGAGGACAGTATGGAAAATGGCACTGATTTTGTTATTTCCTCAAATTTTTGGACTATAGCTGGAAGTTTTGGATTAAATACAAATTTGTTAGAAACAAATTTAATCAATTTAGGTGTAGTAATTGGGTTGTTAGTTTATTTTGGAAAGGGAGTGTGTGCGGGTTGAGTATTTGAATACAAAATTGGAATTATCCAATAATACTTAAAAATAAAAGAGTATATAATCCCAACGAATAACTTTTGGTGAAAAAGCTCAAAAGAACAATAGCATTTCGTAAAATCAAAAAATGAAAATTGATAAAGGGAAAATGAGAAAAATGGTTAAAGCTAAACTGCTTGAAGTCTAAGCATACTTGGGATTTTCTTTATCCCACCATGAAAAAAACATGGTTGAAGATTTTTTTGATATATAACACTCATATCAATTAAATTTTAGGATTGAATAAATATATAATTTATTCAATTTTGAGAATCTTCTATTAAAATTTTTAAAATTTTTTTAAGTGCTGAATTGACAACCTATTTACAATTTTTAATTTACAAAAAACAATCTTGCTGACAATTTTTACTATTTTTGTCAAAAGAATCATCAACAATTATTTTACGTAAAAAAACGAAAATAAATAAAGAAGATAAGTTCAGTTTCAAATAATTAAAAATTGATTTATAAAAAAAACTGAACAATAAAGCCGGATGAATTGAAAAATTCATGTTCGGTTTGGGAAGAGATTATAAAAAATAAATAATCTACTTTCATTAAGTAATCTATTAAAAAATCGTAAACAGACCATTCTAAATACTATAAAAGATGCGGAAGAACGATATAAAGAAGCTACTGATAAGCTTAATCAAGCTCGAACTCGTTTGCAACAAGCAAAACTAAAAGCAGATGATATTCGAATAAATGGATTATCTCAAATGGAAAAAGAAAAACAAGATTTAATTAATGCGGCTGATGAAGATTCTAAACGATTAGAAGATTCTAAAAACGCTACAATTCGTTTTGAAAAACAAAGAGCAATTGAGCAAGTTCGACAACAAGTTTCTCGTTTGGCATTAGAACGAGCTTTAGAAACATTAAAAAATCGTTTAAATAGTGAATTACATTTACGTATGATTGATTATCATATTGGCCTACTTAGAGCCATGGAAAGTACAATTGAGTAACTTTTACAAGTTTTATTTTTTTTTTTAATTAATTAAAAAAAGCTAATGGTAAATATTCGACCTGATGAAATTAGCAGTATTATCCGTAAACAAATCGCAGAATATACTCAAGAAGTTAAAATAGTAAATATTGGAACGGTACTTCAAGTAGGAGATGGTATTGCACGTATTTATGGTCTTGATAAAGTTATGGCAGGTGAATTAGTCGAATTTGAAGATGGTACAGTAGGAATTGCTTTAAATTTAGAATCAGATAATGTTGGTGCTGTTTTAATGGGTGATGGATTAACTATACAAGAAGGTAGTTCTGTAAAAGCAACAGGTAAAATTGCTCAAATACCCGTTAGTGATGCTTATTTAGGTCGTGTTGTAAATGCATTAGCTCAACCTATTGATGGAAAAGGGCAAATACCAGCGTCTGAATTTAGACTAATTGAATCTCCAGCTCCAGGTATTATATCTAGACGTTCTGTTTATGAACCTATGCAAACAGGACTTATTGCTATTGATTCTATGATTCCTATTGGACGTGGTCAACGAGAATTAATTATTGGAGACCGACAAACAGGAAAAACAGCTGTAGCTATTGATACTATTTTAAATCAAAAAGGTCAAAATGTTATATGTGTTTATGTAGCTATTGGTCAAAAAGCTTCTTCTGTTGCTCAAGTAGTTAATACTTTGGAAGAACGTGGTGCATTAGAGTATACAATTGTAGTTGCTGAAACTGCAAATTCTCCTGCTACATTGCAATATCTTGCTCCTTATACTGGAGCCGCTTTAGCTGAATACTTTATGTATCGTAAACAGCATACTCTTATTATTTATGATGATCTTTCTAAACAAGCTCAAGCTTATAGACAAATGTCTCTTTTATTAAGAAGACCACCAGGTCGAGAAGCTTATCCTGGAGATGTTTTTTATTTACATTCACGTCTTTTAGAAAGAGCAGCTAAATTAAGCTCTAACCTAGGTGAAGGTAGTATGACTGCTTTACCTATTGTTGAAACCCAAGCTGGTGATGTTTCAGCTTATATTCCAACAAATGTTATTTCTATTACAGATGGACAAATATTTTTATCAGCTGACTTATTTAATGCAGGAATTCGCCCAGCCATTAATGTAGGTATTTCTGTATCAAGAGTTGGCTCTGCTGCACAAATTAAAGCTATGAAACAAGTAGCTGGTAAATTAAAATTAGAATTAGCTCAATTTGCAGAGTTGGAAGCTTTTGCTCAATTTGCTTCTGATCTTGATAAAGCTACTCAAAATCAATTAGCAAGAGGTCAAAGATTACGTGAATTACTTAAACAATCTCAATCTGCACCTCTTAGTGTAGAAGAACAAATCGCTACTATTTATACTGGTGTTAATGGTTATTTAGATGTATTAGAAACAGGACAAGTTAAAAAATTTTTAATTCAATTACGTGAATATTTAGTAACTAATAAACCACAATTTGCGGAAATTATTCGTTCTACTAAAGTTTTTACAGAACAAGCGGAAAATCTTTTAAAAGAAGCCATTACAGAACATATTGAACTTTTCTTATTTCAAGAAGAAAAATAAAAAAAAGAATAAATTTCTTTTTTTTTTTATTACGTCCAATAGGATTCGAACCTATACTGGAGGTTTAGAAAACCTCTGTCCTATCCTTTAGACGATGGACGCTTAAAAAAAAAAGAATTTGAAATGAAAAACCTACAAAATCTTTTGCTTTTGTAGGTTTTTCATTTCAAATTCTTTTTTTAGAAGAAAAAGCGGGTAGCGGGAATCGAACCCGCATCATTAGCTTGGAAGGCTAAGGGTTATAGTCGACACTTTTTTTTTTATCAAAGTGCCTCTAATTCAAAACCGAACGTGAAAGTTTTCTTTCATTCGGCTCCTTTATAACAATTTTGAATAAGTTCAAAATTGTTATAACATCTATGTCAGTTTTTTATTTTACATTGAAATGTAAAAATACTTTATTAGATGATCCTTTTAGAAAGATAAAAAAATATACTGAAAAATTTCAAATAAAAACTTTCTAATTACTTCGTTCTTTATTTCTATTTACTTTTAATCTTTAGGAAAATTTTTTTCACCAAGTTATTTTTTTTAATGTTAATAACTTTAGCAAACTAAAGTTACTTAAAGAATAACTATTTTTGCATCAAAAATTTAAATTTGTTTAAACTTGAAGATTTAGTTATGATAAAAAATTTGTTTTTGATTTCTATCCATCGATTTTTAGCAAATGAAAAAATTTCATTTTTTTAATATTCCGCTTTTTTTTAGTAATAAAGAAAAAAAGGAATAATGCTTTTATTAATATTACATTAATCTTAATAAAAAAAAATATACTAAGAAATAAAGTTATTAAAAAAAAGTTAAATTATGATCCTTTAACCTTTTTTTTTTACGAATCACACTTTTACCACTAAACTATACCCGCTATATAATTATTATATCCTATATATTGGATTTTTATTCTATTATTTCATTCCATCCCCGGAATGAAGTTCATTGCAAAATGCATATTATTTCCGGAGATGGAAAATTAAAAAAATTACAAATTACCTTTACGAGCTGCTAATAAAGCAATAACTAATGGCCCTGATGCAACTATTAAAGCCAGAACAGTAAGCTGTGCAATAACTTCTAAATTCATTCTGGTTTAACCTCTCTTTTTTTTTTTTACAATTCGAAATTTTTTACAAAAAAATTTTTATTGACTTAAATAACAATAAAAAAATCTATAGCGATAACAAACTGAGATCAGTACAATAATAACAAGATGATATTTTTTAATCAAAATTCTATATTTATTATATATTAACAAAAAAAAATATATAGAAAATTTTAAATTAATTGCTAATTGTATTATATTATATATATATATATTTTTTTTTTATGATTAAGGAGAAAAAATAATGACCTCAATTTCAGATAGTCAAATTCTTGTAATTCTTTTAAGTGTGTTTATAGCTAGTATTTTAGCTTTAAGATTAGGAAAAGAGTTATATCAATAAATGATTTAAATCATTAAAAATTTACATTTTTAAAAGCCTGGCCAGTAATTTAATATTGGCTAGGTTTTTTAGTTAATTAATGAAAATAGTTTTGCTAATATTAATATATTATTCATAATAATTTAAGAATCAATTTTAGAATACTTTATTCTATACAAAATATACATATATACAATATATATATATATACATACGTTTGAAAGAATTCAATATAAAAAATCCTTTAAATAAAGATTGAAATAAATATTTTTATTATAGTATAATAAAAGTATAGTATAATATATCATATATATATAAATATATATATATGATATATCATTTTTTTTTACTCAAAAATTATTCATTTTTGATATTTGGAGAGATGGCCGAGTGGACGAAAGCGGCGGATTGCTAATCCGTTGTACAAGCTTTTTGTACCGAGGGTTCGAATCCCTCTCTCTCCGTTAAAAATTTTAATTTTTTATTCTTTACGTCCAGGATTACGTCCTGGATCATTAGATAAAAATCCAAAAACAAAAAGAGAAACAAAAAAGATAACCACTGTGTAAACAAACAGCTTAAGAGTAAGCATGACATAATCTCCAGGATCATTACTAGAAATAGAGAAATAGAATAGAATAAAATTGAAAATTTTTTTCATTGAATTTTAATGGAGAAAAAGAGATTTGAACTCTTAGTAACCTAATTACTTAGGTTAAAGTAATTTAAAAAACTGTTACAATCAATTTTTATTATTCCTCCTGTTAAACTGTTAAACAATTTTTTTTTATTTACTAAAAAAAAATTTCTATAATTTTAAATTATAATTAAATTTTATACAATATAAAGCGGATGCTTTTATATATATTTGAAACATCCGCTTTATAAACTGAAATTAAAAAAAAATTTAAAATGATAATTTATCGAAAACTTACAGAAGCTTGCCATACAAAAGCTAAAAGAAAAAAGAACAAAGGTATAATCGGCATTACATCGACAATTGGATCAAAAATTGAATAAGCTTCAGGTAATTTAGCAAAAGTGATACCATTTAAATAAAACGCATTTTCTAAATAAATATTAAACATAACTAAATTTTGAGTTCTCCAATAAATATTATTACAAAAGTAAAATAGAAGATAAAAAAAACTTAATATAAATAGCATAAACTCTTAGGTATATCTTACTACAAGTTCTTTTAGCTTTAAAGAGGTTATAATTTATTTATTTTTAATAACTAGATTGACAAAAAGAAATAAATTATGATTTATTAAAATCAAATAGATATGGGGCGTCGCCAAGTGGTAAGGCTGCAGGTTTTGATCCTGTTATTCGGAGGTTCGAATCCTTCCGTCCCAGATTTTGTACTAATTTTTTTAACTTTCAAATTTCGAAAAATAAAAAAAAAGAATCTATTATATTGTATTTTTTAATTTATATTATGACAATAAGATAAATATGGCAAGGGATTTTTCTATGTTATAAAATAGAAAATAGATTATTGAAAAATAGATTATTGAAAGTAAAGAAATTTTAATTTATGAAATTAGCTTATTGGATGTATGCTGGTCCTGCTCATATTGGAACTCTCCGAGTAGCTAGTTCTTTTAAAAATGTACATGCTATTATGCATGCTCCTTTAGGAGATGATTATTTTAATGTTATGCGTTCTATGTTAGAACGTGAAAGAGATTTTACTCCTGTAACTGCTAGTATTGTCGATCGTCATGTATTAGCTCGCGGATCTCAAGAAAAAGTAGTGGATAATATCACTCGAAAAGACAAACAAGAACGCCCAGATTTAATTGTATTAACTCCTACTTGTACTTCTAGTATTTTACAAGAAGATTTACAAAATTTTGTAGAGAGAGCTTCTATGAGTTCTGATTCTGATGTAATTCTTGCAGATGTAAATCATTATCGAGTTAATGAACTTCAAGCTGCTGATAGAACATTAGAACAAGTAGTACGTTATTATTTAGAGAAAGCTCGTAGACAAGGAAATTTAAATATTTCTTTAACAAAGACACCGTCAGCAAATATTATTGGTATATTTACATTAGGTTTTCATAATCAACATGATTGTCGTGAATTAAAACGTTTACTGCAAGATTTAGGAATTATAATTAATCAAATAATTCCAGAAGGTGGTTTTGTAGAAAATCTTCACGAATTGCCAAAAGCTTGGTTTAATTTGGTACCTTATCGTGAAGTAGGTTTAATGACGGCTTTATATTTGGAAAAAGAATTCGGAATGCCGTATATATCGACAACCCCTATGGGAGTTGTAGATATAGCTAATTGTATTCGACAAATACAAAAACAAATAAATATATGGTCTCGTATTTTACTAGGAAAAATATTTGATTTTGAACCTTATATTGACGAACAAACTAGATTTATTTCTCAAGCTGCTTGGTTTTCAAGATCTATAGATTGTCAAAATTTAACAGGAAAAAAAGCTGTTGTTTTCGGTGATGCAACACATGCTGCTTCAATTACCAAAATTCTTGCTTGTGAAATGGGAATTCGTGTTAGTTGTACTGGAACTTATTGTAAACACGACGAAGAATGGTTTAAAGAACAAGTTCAAAATTTTTGTGATGAAATACTTATCACTGATGATCATACAGAAGTAGGTGATATGATTGCTCGTGTTGAACCTTCTGCCATTTTTGGCACTCAAATGGAACGTCATATTGGTAAACGTCTTGATATTCCCTGTGGAGTAATTTCTTCACCAGTTCATATTCAAAATTTTCCTTTAGGTTATAGACCGTTTTTAGGTTATGAAGGTACTAATCAAATAGCAGATTTAGTTTATAATTCTTTTACTTTAGGAATGGAAGACCACCTTTTAGAAATTTTTGGTGGTCATGATACTAAAGAAGTTATTACTAAATCTTTATCTACAGATACAGATTTAACTTGGAATTCTGAAAGTCAATTAGAGTTAAATAAAATACCAGGGTTTGTTAGAGGAAAAATAAAACGAAACACTGAAAAATTTGCACGACAAAATAACATTACAAAAATAACTGTTGAAGTTATGTATGCAGCTAAAGAACATTTAAGTGCATAAAAATTTTTGAAGTTTCAGTTTTCTTAAATAATCCTTTTTTTATTTGTCAATTTTTTCTATACTTTAATTTAAATTTTCGAATACGTTTTTTTTTCAAAAAGAAAAAGAATTTCAATAATTCTTTTTCTTTTTGAAAAAAAAAAATTATCAAAAAACTTAAGGAGATTTTTATGAATCAATTTTTTTGTTTTGTACAATTGTTTTTTTATTATCCCTTTTTTTTGTTTTTTTTATATTTTTATTTAGTTTTTTTTATTCCAAAAACAAATAATCTAAATTTTTTGAATCTTCTCTCATTTTTTTTTAAATGGATAAAAACTCAAAAAAAATAAATAAAATTTCATAAAAAAAAATTATTTGAAATTAAAAATTTAATTTGATATTTTTTGTTAAAAAATTTTTCTATTTTAAATAGAATTGACAATACTAATTCACATACATATAATTGTGTTAATGTTTTTTATTTTTTTGAAATTCAATTTTTATTTTAGGGTTGCTAACTCAATGGTAGAGTACTCGGCTTTTAAGTGCGACTTGGATTTTTACACATTTAGATGAAATGCAAAATTCATCCATACCGTTGACAAGGTTTCTAAAACTACGACTAATCTTAAAAGGAAACTTTACAGAAAAAATAGCATGTCGTTACTTTTTTTCATTTATTTTTTAATTAAATAAAAATGTAATGAAAAATTTAATAAGTCAATTGAAGTTAATGGATAAAGCTAAATTGCTTAAATCATAGGTAAAAGAAGAACCAGCTTCTGTTTCAAATTTTTGAAATATTCTCTTTATTTATTTAAAAAGTTGTTAAAAGATTTTTAAACAGTCAATATATGAGAAAAATTCCTATTAATTTTTTTTAGATTTTTTACCAAAAATGAATCCTAAATACTTTCAAAAATGTGTCTTAAAATGACCAGTATGCTGATTAATATAAACATAAAAAATAAATTTATTATTTATTAAGTCAGGAGAACAATCAATTCAATAAAGTATTTAAAAAAATATTTTTTTGTTTAAAAGATTGTACTATGTATTTATTCTTTTATATTTTATAAAAATAATGAAATGAGAACTATAGTCAAGGTTTTGTCTACTATTGAAAAAAAAAATGGTTGGAATAAACAATTTATATATATATTCTTTTTTCAAGAAAATCTTTACGGAATTGCATACAATCGTTTTATAAATAAAGAAAATTCTAATTTTTTTTTATTTTTTAAAAAAACTTTTAATTTTTTAAAAATAAAACGATTGATAAAAAAAATACGTCAATTTGATTTTTTATTTTTTTTGTCTAAAAAAAAGAATTTTGCAAATATAAAAGAAGTTCTAATTATTATTTTTAATTTTCTTTTTTTACTTCAATCAAAAAAAGATTTAAAAAAAAAAAACAAAATAAACACTTATCAATCTATTCATTCTATATTTTCTTTTATGGAACATAGAATTGATAACTCAACTAGTTTTTTAGATATTACAATACCTTCTTTTTTTCATCCAGAAATTTTAATTCGAATTTTTCGGCGACATATTAAAGATATTCCATTTTTACATTTTTTACGAATTCTTCTTCATAAAAATAAAAGTATAAATATTTTAAATATAGAAAGTTTTTTGAATTCGAAAAAAGATCAGTTTTTTTGTTTTTTATGGAATTTTTATATTTACGAATTTGAATATCTTTTAAATGATATATGGGAAAATTTTTATAAATTTGAATCAGTTTTTTTTTGGAATTTTATTGATGAAAAAAATTCTATAAAAAAAATAAAACATATATTAAAAACATCAAAAAAATCAATTGAAAAAAATATTGTAAAAAAAACAAGTTCAATTCAGTATATACGATATCAAAATAATTTAATTTTAACTTTAAATGACAATAATATTTTAAATTTAAAAAATTGGAAAGATTTTTTTCTTATTTTTTGGCAAAAATATTTTAATGTTTGGTTTAAACCTTCTAGAATTTTAATTAAAAACTTATCTAAAAATTCATTTTTTTTTTTAGGATATATGTTTCGTCTTCGAAATCAAGTTTTTATAATTCAAATTAAAATAAGAAATTATTTGACAAATGTTCATTTAATTCAATTAGAATTTTGTAGTATTATTCCAATTGTGTCTTTTATTCAATTTTTAGCTAAAGAAAAATTTTGTGATGTTTTAGGACGTCCACTTTGTAAATTATCTTGGACAACATTAGCAGATAATGAAATTTTTGAACGATTTGATCAAATAATCAAAAATATTTTTAGTTATTATAGTGGATGTTTTAATAAAAAAGGTTTATATCAATTACAATATATTTTTAGATTTTCTTGCGCTAAAACTTTAGCATGTAAACATAAAAGTACAATACGTACTGTTTGGAAAAAATATGGTTCAAATTTTTTAACAAGATCTATATTTTTGAAAAAAAAAAAATTAATTTCTTTCAATTTTTGGCAAATAAATCCTTACAAAAAGAATTTTTGGTATTTCAATATTATTCAAGTAAATTATTTAGCACATTTATTACAAAAATTAAAATTATTAAAAGAATAAAAAAACATAGAGAAAGCCGTATGCAGTCAAAATTGCAAGTACGGTTTGGGAAGAGATTATTTCATTTTTGTTAAAAAAAATGATTAATCTACTTCATCCGACGAGTTCCGGGTTCGAGCCCCGGGCAACCCATTTTTTTTAATTGAATAAAATTCATTGATTTTTTTGAAATATTTCAAAAATATTTCAATATTAGTTGACATAATGATATGTAATGTGTAATACTATAAATTAACAAGTTTAAATATTTGGGAAACTCTTAATTACTTTAAAAACCAAGTTTTACTATGACCGCTACTTTAGAAAGACGCGAAAGCGCAAGCATTTGGGGTCGCTTCTGCGATTGGGTTACTAGCACTGAAAACCGTTTATACATTGGATGGTTTGGTGTATTGATGATTCCTACTTTATTAACAGCAACTTCAGTATTCATTATTGCTTTTATTGCAGCTCCTCCTGTAGATATTGACGGTATCCGTGAACCTGTATCTGGTTCTCTTCTTTACGGAAATAACATCATTTCTGGTGCTATTATCCCTACATCTGCAGCTATCGGTTTACACTTCTACCCTATTTGGGAAGCTGCTTCTGTTGATGAATGGTTATACAACGGTGGTCCTTACGAACTTATCGTTCTTCATTTCTTACTTGGTGTAGCTTGCTACATGGGTCGTGAATGGGAACTTAGCTACCGTTTAGGTATGCGTCCTTGGATTGCTGTTGCATACTCAGCTCCTGTTGCTGCTGCTACTGCAGTTTTCTTGATCTACCCTATTGGTCAAGGAAGCTTCTCTGACGGTATGCCTTTAGGTATCTCTGGTACTTTCAATTTCATGATCGTATTCCAAGCTGAACACAACATCCTTATGCACCCATTCCATATGTTGGGTGTAGCTGGTGTATTCGGCGGTTCTCTATTCAGCGCTATGCATGGTTCTTTGGTAACTTCTAGTTTAATCCGAGAAACTACTGAGAATGAGTCTGCTAATGCAGGTTACAAGTTTGGTCAAGAAGAAGAAACTTACAACATTGTAGCTGCTCACGGTTACTTTGGTAGATTAATCTTCCAATACGCTAGCTTTAACAACTCTCGTTCTTTACACTTCTTTTTGGCTGCTTGGCCTGTTGTAGGTATTTGGTTTACTGCTTTAGGTATCAGCACTATGGCTTTCAACTTAAATGGTTTTAACTTTAACCAATCTGTTGTTGACAGCCAAGGTCGTGTAATTAACACTTGGGCTGATATTATCAACCGTGCTAACCTTGGTATGGAAGTTATGCATGAACGTAACGCTCACAACTTCCCTCTAGATTTAGCTGCTGTTGAAGCTCCTGCTGTAAACGGTTAATATTTTTCAAAGGCTTAAAAAATAATAAAAAATATTAATTATTTGAGTCATCAATTTAAAAACTAAAAATTTTTAAAGAAGGAAAAAACTAAAAAATAATGACCTTTGAGACTTGAAATCTTAAAGGTCATTATTTCTTTTTTTACTAGAAAGAAAAAGGGTGGACGTAGCCAAGTGGATTAAGGCAGTGGATTGTGGATCCTCTACGCGCGGGTTCGATTCCCGTCGTTCGCCCAATAAAAAATTGATTTTTTATTTTTTTAGTTGACGTAAGACTTTGTTTATGTCATTATAATAAAGATGACAAAAAATATCAAATAAAATTTTATATATTGTGTTTTTTTTTCGATTCTATAGGTCAAAAACAATATATAAATAAATTATTTTGAATTTAAAAATTTTTATTAAAATATATTTATTAGTATTTATTAGTAAAGTCTTATGTAACTGTTGTAAAAAATGAAACAAAAATTACCAAAAAAAAAATCTTTATATAAAAATTTATATTTAGATGAAATACAAAAAACTAAAAATTTACAAAATCCATGGACACAATGGAGTTTAATTAGATTGTTAATTGCACTTTTTTTCAATAAACGACATTTTCTTAATTTATTTGATTTTCAAATTTTGACTTCATTATTTTTTCGTAGTTTATATAATTCAAAAACAAAAAAAACTTTTTTACTTAATATTTTAGTTTTTTTTACATTACCTTTTTTTTTCTATATATTAACTAATAAAAGTATTGTTGAGCAAAAAAATTTTGATTTGATCAAAATTCAAAAACAAAATTTTGATCAAAAAAATGATAGAAGTATATATAAAAATAACTTTCATTTTTTGAATACAAAATTTGATATTTTTTTACATAATTTTTTTTCTTTTCAAAAAGAAAAAAAATGGTATAAAATGTCTTTGTTAAATTTAAATGATTTTCATTATGTTTTAAAAAAAAAAGAAAAATTAAACCTAAATTCGTGGAAATTTTTTGTTTTAGAACAAATAAAATCTAATTGGATAATATCTGAAGAATCTTTGTCTAAAATACAATTTTTATTAGAAAAAAAAAATATAGAGGATTTAAAGCATTTTTTTGAATTTTATATTAATCATAAACTGCATAAAAATAACAATTGGGAATACTATTTTTATTCCATTTTTTTAAACCAATTAAAAAAAAATAGTATTGGTTTTGAAGTTTTTTTGGCTTTTTGTGAAAAACTTTTATTTGAAGTTGAATTTTTATCTAAACAAAAAAATGATCATTTACAAATTCAATTAAGTTATTTGGAAAAATTTTGTTACTTAGATATTTTTTTACAAAAAATATTTCAAAATTTGCAAAATTTTGATGAATCAGATAAAAAAATCGTTGAATCTTATTTTTTAGTCAAAAATAAAGGAAATTTATATTTTAAAAATTATATTGAATTTGCTATTTGGCAATCATATAAAAAGGATTATTTGGATTTTCAGCAAAAAAACTCATCAAAAGATTTGAATGAATTTAATAAAAAAAATAATTTAGAAATTTTTTTGAAAATAGAAGATTTTTATTCAGATTATCTATATAAATTTTCTAAATATATTTTATATGAAGGAAAAAAATCTCAAAAAATAATAACTAAATCTTTTTCAAATCAAATTTTTGAGAAAAAATTGAATTGTGTTTTAAATTTGAATAGTGATTTTTATTTTGATTCAAATAATTTTTTGTTTGACTGGATCAAAGAAAAATTTTATATAAATAATAAACCTTTTATAAAATCATTAATAATTTACTCAAGTATTTCAAATAATTCTGTTCTATTTTCAAAACAAAAAAATGAAAAACTTTTTACTAAATTTTTAAAAAAAAATAGTAAATATATTATAACTAATATTTTTTCAAAAGAAAATAAAACACAAATCAATAATTTTCAAAAATCAATTTGTTATGCTTTTTTTGAAATATTGTCAATAAATGATATTGATAATCAATTTTATTTAAATAATATTTCATCAAATAATCTAAAAAAAAAAAAACTAAAAGAATTTCATTTCAAAAAAATGAAAAACTCTGATACTTTTAGACTTCACATTTTATGGAAAATAATCAATTATTCACAAAATTTTTTGTTCAATTATTATTTTTTATTAAATCCTGCATACGAAATAATTTCCCAAGATAATTATTTTAACAAAAATAATAATTTACTTTTTGAAAAAATAAATAAAATATTTTCAAAAAGTTTTTCTTTTTTCTATTTTCAATTTTACAAATCTAAAAAAGTTAATATCTTTTTTAAGTTTATTAATTTTAAAAAAACTTTAAAAAAGAAAAATGAAAATTTAACTGTATCTATTAAAAATTTAAATCAAGTTTATAAAAAAAAATTTAATGAAAATACTGAATATAAAATTCAAAGTCAAATTTTACAAAATACGAAAGAATTCAATAAAAAAACATTATTAGAAAATTATTTTTTTATTATATTAAAAAAAAATATATATCAATTTAATGAAAATAAAAAAATTATAAGTTTTTATAATTCAATTCAAAAAATTACTAACTTATTGAATAAATCTTATTTACAAGAAAAAAATTTTATAAAAAAAAATTTAATAAATGAAAATGTAATAATTTGGAAAAAAGTTGCAAATAAAGTTTTGATTTCTAATATTGAATATACTCTTAATAAAAAAAATATGAAATTTTTTTATTTTTCAAAAAAAATTGTTTTAGAAACTTCTTTTCCAAACAAAAAATCTTGTCATACAATGAATTTTTCTAATTTAAAAAAATTTCAGTTGAATTTTCAAGAAATTCAAAAAATTATAAATTTTTTTCCTCTTTTATTTAAGTCTAATAATACAAATTGTAACAAAACGAAATGTTGTAAAACCCCTTATTTTATTAATGAAAATTTAACAACTACCTTTTTTTTTAATTATAAAGAGTTTAATTCTTTTGTTCGAGAACTATTTAGTTATGAAATTTATAATGAATTTCTACTAAAATTTTTAAAAAAATCTCTTTATTATAAAATATATAAAAATAAAGAAATTTTATTTAATCCTATAGAAAATAAGCAATTATTACAAAGTTTTTTTGAGAAAAAAAAAAATTTAACTTTTGTAGATTTTTTACAAAATGCTCAATTAAATTATAATAATCGATTTATTTTTTATTTAGAAAAAAAGAATTCTAACAATTTTCATTTTTTATATTTACGATTTTTAAAAATTTTTTTGAAATATAAAAAAAGTAACTTATCTATTAATGAAATAAATTATTTCAAAAAAAAAAATAAGAATTTTTTTATTCAATCTAAATTATCAAATTTTTTATTAGTAAAAAATTCATATAAAATTTTCGATAAAACACAAATTTTGTTTTTTTCGCATTTTTTTCAATTGAAAAATTATTCGATTTCTACTAAATTATATAATTTTTCAAATATTCTAAGTTTTAATTTTTTAAAACAAAAAGAAAAAAACATTGAAATTTTTTTCAATAATCAATATGTTTTTGAAAAAAATTCATTAAAAAAAAATAATTTAAAATTTTTTATTCAAAAAAGATTAGAACCAAATTTAAATAATATTTATATTAAACCTTATTACAAAATATTCTTTTTTGAATTATTAAACAATTTAAATAATAACAATTACAAAACATTAAAGTGGGTTAGCCAATTAATTATTTATTCCAAAAATTTAAACTATAAAATTAAGAACAAAATAGAAAAAAAAAAAAAAAATCCTACAGATATTTTTTATAAAAAAAGTAAAATAAAAACAATCAATTTTTTTGAAAAAAAGAATTTGTTTCAAATTTATAATTCATGGTTTTTTACATTGGAATGGTGGGAATATAATACATATATATTATTACAAATTAGTCAAGAAGGTTTTTTTCAAGTTAAAGATTTTTTTGAATATTTTACAAGTAAAAATAAAGAAATCATAGGAAAAAATTGGAAAAAATTTTTCAATTTAAAAAAAAATTCTTTAAAAATACTATCTTTTAGCAATTCAAAATTAAAATGGAATTTACGTTTTTTTAATCAAATTAATTCTAAAAAAAGTTCTTTATTCAATTTTGTATGGTCTGATTTTCATTTAATAAATTCTTGTAATAATTTACATTTGGTTGTTTTTAGTTTACTTGCATTTCTTTTTTTATATTATAAAAAAACTTTTTCTATTTTCATCGGTTCTGATTTTTTTCATTTATGGAAAAATTTTGAAAGAATTCAATATTTAATAGACCCTTCGCGAGGGGTTTACTTTACGAAATTAATCCGTCGTAATAAAATACAATTAAATAAAACAGAAAATTTATTAACTTATTTTTTTCAAAATTTAACACATTATATTACAAATATTAAATTTTATTTATTAACAAAAAAAAATTTAAAAAAATGGTTAATTAATAATCAAAGTTTAGATTTGTCTCGTAGAAAACGTAAATTATTAGTTCAATCTTTAATTACATATAACAAAATAAAAAAATATGGATTAGAATTAGATTCTAATGGACAATTTTTTAATTTGTATTTTGGTTATCAGATAACAAATCAACAAGGACTTTTATATTTTCAATACTTAGCTGAATTTTTTCAAAAAAATTTAATTAATAACCCATTGGACTTAGCAAATAAATGGATTGTTTTTGCTTTTTGGCAGAAAATTTTTTCTTCACAAATATTATGGCAAACGAAAAATTTTGAGTTAAATTTTCAAAACATACCAGTTCCATTGCAATTTGGATTATCTCATTCAAAAGGAATTTTATTAATAGGTCCAATAGAAACTGGAAGATCTTATTTAATTAAAAATTTAGCAGCGGAATCCTATGTTCCTTTATTCAAAATTTCCATAAACAAACTTTTATATAATAAACCTGATGTTATAACAGAAAATTGGATGAGTATTTTAATTGAAAGTTTACGTAGGCTAAATCTTACTTTAGATTTTGCAAAAAAAATGTCACCATGTATAATATGGATTCAAAATCTTCATCAATTAAATGTAAATCGTTTAACTCAAAATGTGGAATCTGATCCAACATTTTTACTTGGTATTTTATTAAAATATTTTCAAACAGATTTGAGTAAAACGAAAAAAAAACACAATATAATTGTTATTGGATCAACTCATCTTCCTAAAAAAGTGGATCCGGCTTTAATTTCTCCAAACAGATTAGATAAAATAATAAATGTTCGATTATTTAATATATCTCAAAGAAAACAAAAATTTCTTCTTCTTTTAAAAAGAAAAAATTTTCAATTAAAAAACAATTTATTTTTTTTTAATGAGTTTGGTTTACGAACAATGGGTTATAATTTACGAGATTTAGCAGCACTGACAAATGAAGTTTTATTAATAAGTATTACAAATAATAAGTCATTTATTCAAAGTAATACTTTAAAATTCGCTTTTCATAGACAAATGTTTGGTTTAACTTATACAAATAATCAATTCAATTTTGAAAAAATATTTAAAATAGTTATTTATAAAGTAGGAAAAACTATTATACAAAATATTTTAATTAAAAATTGTAGTATGAATCTTTTAAATATTGGGAATTTTTTATGGAAAAAAAATTTTTATTATTTATCTAAATGGTATTTAGAACCATCTATTGATGAATCAATCATAAAAGAATTAACAATTTTAACTCATGTTTTAGGTTGTTTAGCTGGAACAGCTGCTCGAGATTCTTGGGTTTTATTAGAAAAAAAAGAAGAAAATTCACTTCCTATTGATAAATTAGTTGAAAATGATTTTACTTTAGCATTTAGTATTTTAGAAAGTTTTTTTTCTGAATTTCCATGGTTAGAAATATGTCAAAATCATTCTGTTAATTACAAAAAAAATAAAATTATTGAATTTCCAACAAAAAACTCTTTAAATATTATGCAAAATGGCATTTTTGCTATAGCAAATAAAAAATTTATTTATACTCAAAATGATTTACAATATAAATCATCAGTTTCTCATCAAATAAATTATAATAAAAAAAAAATTTATGAATTTAAAAACACTTCCTGGTCACCTAGGTTTTGGCGTTTGAGTTTTTTTCGAAGTCATTTATTTGATTGGATTAAAAGACCCAATGATTTTGAATTTTCATATAAATTTGGATTTTCAAAAAAAAAAGAATATTTTTTTTCTGCTAATATACAAAAAAAAAATACTTATGGACAATTTATAGAAAATAAAAAAAAAGAACAACTTCTTTATGAAAGAATTTTACCTAGAATACGAAGAAGAAATGTACAAGAATTAGAATCTCAATTTGAAGAAATATTATTAGAAGAACAATTTGAAATTTTAGGTTTTTTTCGATTATCAGGACAATTTCCAATGGAATATCAATTATATAATAAACCTAGATTATTTATTGGAAAACGAATTCTTTGGGATCCAATAGGTTTATTTTTTCAAATTCGTCATTTTGTTTTTTCACGGCGAGAATTTTTTGTAGATGAAGAAATGTTGAGAAGGCTTTATGTTACTTATGGAGCGCGAAGAGAAAGAGAAAGATCCCGTTCAAGTCAAAAAATTAAACAATTTTTTCTTTGTCGTGGATATAATAAAGATTTAATTAGTAAATTATCTATTCGATGGTGGAATCAATTACCTATTCATGAAAAAGAAAATATTGATACATTAAAACGTATTGAACATATTGGTATTCAATTAAAACGTCCGCAAATTTTTACACCTGTTTATTTATACCAACGTTGGTTAATTGAAAATTCTCCAGAAAAGTTTTTTCGCTTTGAATTATTAAATCATCGACAAAAATGGCTTAAAGTAAATAGTTTATTATTAAATGATTCTTTTATTTATACAACACTTTTAGAAAGTTACGAATATTTATTACATTTTTTTATGGTTAATCAAAAATTATTAAAGCAAATGACAAAAATTTTATTCAAAAAAGGTTGGCTTTTTGAAAATGAAATAGAAAATATTATTCATGAAACAAAACAATAAACAAAACTATTTTTAAGGTGTATATCAATTAAAAAAAAAAGGAATTTTCTTTTTTTTTTAATTGATATACACCTTAAAAATAGTAAAAGAAATTGATTAATTATGTTATTTTTTTTTAGAACAATTTTTTATTTTTCTATTTTGAAAGCCGGGATTGACGGGGCTCGAACCCGCAACTTCCGTCTTGACAGGGCGGTACTCTAACCAATTGAACTACAATCCCATTATATAAAAAATTTTTGTTATATTAAACGTCGATATAAATGTATATATAATAATTTTTGTAATTTTTATTATATTGTTAATATTCAATTTTTTTCTTTTTTTCATTAAGTTAAATATTAAGTGAAGTAATAAATAAATTTTTTTACCTAATAAATACAAACTTTATTTTTTTCTATAGTTAATTTTGGGTCGAGCTGGATTTGAACCAGCGTAGGCATTGCCAGCGGATTTACAGTCCGTCCCCATTAACCACTCGAGCATCGACCCAGATAGAAAGATTTTTTTCTACCTGAAAAAAAAAGTGCAAAATTTTTATTAATTAGTTGAAGGCCTTTTTGATTACCCCCAGGGGAATTCGAATCCCCGTCGCCTCCTTGAAAGAGAGGTGTCCTAGGCCACTAGACGATGGGGGCTTTATCCCTTAATCTTATCTTACTCAATATATGATTTACTGTCAATAGTTTTTTTAGAATATCCAAATTTATTCTAAAAAAAACATAAATTTATAACAAATGAAATATTATTAATTTTTCTTTTTTGTTATAAACATATTGAATTTCAAAAGATATATCAAACTTAAATAAAACATTTTTATATAAATTTTTGTAAAAATCGAGGAGTAAGCTATATGAGTATTTTGATTTATAAAGTATCTAAATCATTAGGTAGTTTAAAAATTATAGATCGAGTTAGTTTGTATGTACCTAAATTTTCTTTAATAGCACTTTTAGGTCCTTCTGGTTCGGGAAAATCTAGTTTATTACGAATTATTGCAGGTCTTGACAACTGTGATTATGGAAACATCTGGTTACATGGTATAGATATGACAAATGTTTCTACACAATATAGAAGAATGAGTTTTGTTTTTCAACATTATGCACTTTTTAAACATATGACTGTTTATGAAAATATTTCATTTGGACTTCGATTACGAGGATTTTCTTCTAAAAAAATAAAAAATAAGGTCAATGATTTATTAAATTGTTTACGAATTGCAGACATATCTTTTGAATATCCTGCCCAACTTTCAGGAGGACAGAAACAACGTGTTGCTCTTGCAAGAAGTTTAGCAATTCAACCGGATTTTCTTTTATTAGACGAACCTTTTGGTGCATTAGATGGAGAATTACGAAGACATTTAAGTAAATGGTTAAAACGTTATTTGCAAGATAACAAAATTACAACAATTATGGTTACTCATGACCAAAAGGAAGCGATTTCAATGGCTGATGAAATAGTTATTTTAAAAGAAGGCCGTCTGTTACAGCAAGGAAAACCAAAAAATTTGTATGATCAACCCATTAATTTTTTTGTTGGTGTTTTTTTAGGATTACTTATAGAAATTCCTAAATTAAATGAATCAATTACTTTAAAAAATATACCATCAAAAACTCCAAAAAATTTAAAAAAATTTGCTTTTGATCCTATCTGGGTTAAAATATTTGCTAATAGATCAATAAACAAATATCGATTTTTTTTAAGACCTTATGAATTTAGTATAAAATCTGAAATTGATTTTGAAGCAACACCAGTTCAAATTCAAACAATAATTTATAAAAGAACTTTTGTTCAGCTTGATCTTTTTGTAACCTCTTTTTTATGGAATTTCACAATTCCAATAGGTTATCAATCTTTTCGAAATTTGCACATTCAATCTTTTACACAAACACTTTATATAAAACCTAGACTTCAAGTTTTTTTACGAGCATATCCTATATTAACAAATTAAAAAATGTTAATAATTAATTTGTTCTTATCTTATTTATTCTAATTTTTTTATTTTTCTATTTTGAATAAATATATATAGAATTATTCCTATTTTTGTATAAAGTAGAAAAAATAAAAAAATTAGAAATTATATGTTATATAAATTATTATATATATATTATTTATTGTCAACTTAGTTTTTTTTAATTAAGTTGACAATTTTGTCATTTTTGTTACACAATATATTGTATTATTTATAAAAATAAAAAAAATCGTTTTTTCTTATTGCCCTTTTAACTCAGTGGTAGAGTAACGCCATGGTAGGGCGTAAGTCATCGGTTCAAATCTGATAAAGGGCTTTTTTTATGTAAAGTCAAATAATGAAAGCTTTAATTCACTTCAAATATAACTTTCAAATTTCATTATTTTTTTAGTATTGTAGATTTTTTTTAAGTAAAAAATCATTGAATTTTTTGTCACAATAAAAAAATTTGAAACTTTCAACTTTCTGTTTACTATGATAAAATAAATTAGTAAATTTTGAAAATTAATAGGTTTTGTTTTATACAATATAAAAAAACTATTAAATAATAAATTTGAAATAAAAAAGACATAAAAAAATTATTACAGAGAAAAGAAAAGTTTACCTACTTTTTAATTCAAATGGATTTTATAAACTAATAAAATCGATTGAAATTGAAAGGGATTATTTAAAATTTTTTTAGGTACTTAAAAATGGTTGAAGTAACTTAATAGGAGAATCATTATGACTATAGCCATTGGAAAGTCTTCCAAAGAACCAAAAGGTTTATTTGATAGCATGGATGACTGGCTAAGGAGAGACCGTTTTGTATTTGTAGGTTGGTCTGGTCTATTGCTTTTTCCTTGTGCATATTTTGCTTTGGGTGGGTGGTTTACAGGTACAACCTTTGTCACTTCATGGTATACTCATGGATTGGCTAGTTCTTATTTAGAAGGTTGTAATTTTTTAACTGCTGCTGTTTCTACCCCAGCAAATAGTTTAGCTCATTCTTTACTATTATTATGGGGACCTGAAGCACAAGGTGATTTTACTCGTTGGTGTCAATTAGGTGGTTTATGGACTTTCGTAGCTCTTCATGGTGCATTTGGTTTAATAGGCTTTATGTTACGACAATTTGAACTTGCTCGATCTGTTCAATTACGTCCTTATAACGCAATTGCGTTTTCTGGCCCTATTGCTGTTTTTGTATCTGTTTTCCTTATTTATCCTTTAGGTCAATCAGGTTGGTTTTTTGCGCCTAGTTTTGGTGTAGCTGCTATTTTTAGATTTATTCTTTTTTTTCAAGGTTTTCATAATTGGACTTTAAACCCGTTCCATATGATGGGTGTTGCTGGAGTTTTAGGTGCTGCTCTTTTATGTGCAATTCACGGTGCTACTGTTGAAAATACTTTATTCGAAGATGGTGATGGTGCAAACACATTTCGTGCTTTTAACCCAACTCAATCTGAAGAAACTTATTCTATGGTTACTGCGAATCGTTTTTGGTCTCAAATTTTTGGTGTTGCTTTTTCTAACAAACGTTGGTTACATTTTTTTATGTTATTTGTGCCAGTAACTGGATTATGGATGAGTGCGATTGGGGTTGTAGGTTTAGCTTTAAATTTACGTGCTTATGATTTTGTTTCCCAAGAAATTCGTGCAGCAGAAGATCCAGAATTTGAAACTTTTTATACAAAAAATATTTTATTGAATGAAGGTATTAGAGCTTGGATGGCAGCTCAAGATCAGCCTCATGAAAATCTTGTATTCCCAGAGGAGGTTCTACCACGTGGAAACGCTCTATAATGGAACTTTAGCTTTAGGTGGTCGTGATCAAGAAACCACAGGTTTTGCTTGGTGGGCAGGGAATGCTAGACTTATTAATTTATCTGGAAAGTTACTTGGAGCTCATGTGGCTCATGCTGGGTTAATCGTTTTTTGGGCTGGAGCAATGAATTTGTTTGAAGTTGCTCATTTTGTACCAGAAAAACCAATGTATGAACAAGGATTAATACTACTTCCTCATTTAGCTACTTTAGGTTGGGGAGTAGGACCTGGTGGAGAAATTGTAGATACTTTTCCATACTTTGTATCTGGTGTTCTTCATTTAATATCTTCTGCAGTATTAGGTTTTGGTGGTATTTATCATGCACTTATTGGACCAGAAACATTAGAAGAATCTTTTCCGTTTTTTGGTTATGTTTGGAAAGATAAAAATAAGATGACTACTATTTTGGGTATTCATTTAATTTTATTAGGTGCTGGTGCTTTTCTTTTAGTTTTTAAAGCCTTATATTTTGGAGGTATTTATGATACATGGGCTCCGGGTGGTGGAGATGTAAGAAAAATTACAAATTTAACTCTTAGTCCAAGTGTCATATTTGGTTATTTGCTTAAATCACCTTTTGGTGGAGAAGGTTGGATTGTTAGTGTAGATAATTTAGAAGATATCATTGGCGGTCATGTATGGTTAGGTTCTATTTGTATTTTTGGTGGAATTTGGCATATATTAACAAAACCTTTTGCATGGGCTCGTCGTGCTTTGGTATGGTCTGGAGAAGCATACTTATCTTATAGTTTAGCTGCTATTTCTGTTTTTGGTTTTATTGCTTGTTGTTTTGTTTGGTTCAATAATACAGCTTATCCTAGTGAATTTTATGGACCTACTGGTCCAGAAGCTTCTCAAGCTCAAGCTTTTACTTTTTTAGTTAGAGATCAACGTCTTGGAGCTAATGTAGGTTCAGCTCAAGGACCTACTGGTTTAGGAAAATATATTATGCGTTCGCCTACTGGAGAAATTATTTTTGGTGGAGAAACAATGCGTTTTTGGGATCTTCGTGCTCCATGGTTAGAACCATTACGAGGTCCAAATGGTTTAGATCTAAGTAAATTAAAAAAAGATATACAACCTTGGCAAGAACGACGCTCTGCAGAATATATGACTCATGCTCCGTTAGGATCATTAAATTCTGTAGGTGGAGTAGCAACAGAAATTAATGCAGTAAATTATGTTTCTCCTAGAAGTTGGTTAGCAACATCTCATTTCGTTTTAGGTTTCTTTTTCTTTGTAGGTCACTTATGGCATGCTGGAAGAGCACGTGCTGCTGCAGCTGGATTTGAAAAAGGAATTGATCGTGATTTTGAACCAGTTCTTTCTATGACACCTCTTAATTAATTATTAACTAAAAAAAAAACAAGTAAAAAAAATATGTTTTTTTTACTTGTTTTTTTTTTAGTTAATAGTTAACTAATATTTAATTAATTTATCTATTTATTTTTATTCAATTAATAAAGGAGAGAGAGGGATTTGAACCCTCGATAATTGTAAAAATTATATCGGTTTTCAAGACCGACGCCATAAACCACTCGGCCATCTCTCCTACAGTATTCATTTTAAATTTGATAATTTTTCTAAAAAAAAATTATTAGAGTTTAATCAATTTCATTATTTTTTTAGAAAATATTTGAATTTGAAATTGTAAGTAATTTTTTGATAATTTTACAAAAATAGGATGTGATGGTATAAATTTTATATTTATTAAAAACTTGGAGAATCACAACTATGACTATAGCTTTCCAATTGGCTGTGTTTGCACTAATTGCTATTTCCTTTCTCCTAGTAATTGGTGTTCCTGTAGTATTAGCTTCTCCTGAAGGTTGGTCAAGTAACAAAAATGTTGTTTTTTCAGGTGCTTCCTTATGGATTGCATTAGTTTTTTTAGTCGGTATTCTTAATTCATTTATATCTTAAAATTTTTCATAAATTAGAATTTATGAATTTATACCTTCCTTGGTTTACATTATATTATAAATTCCAAATGCATTTGAAACAAGTGCTTTAGATCAAAAAAGTGTTTCCAAGGAGGTTTAATAAAAAAAATAGAAAAAAAATGACATAAATATATATATATATATCTATTTATCTATATATCTATCTATTATCTATCTATCTATATCTATATATATGTATATATATAGATATAGATAGATGCGGGTATAGTTTAATGGTAAAATTCCTCCTTGCCAAGGAGAATATGCGGGTTCGATTCCCGCTACCCGCCAATTGAAATAAAAGTAAAAAAAAAATTCGTAAAAATAGTTTGTTTTTTGGCGGAGACAGGATTCGAACCTGTGACCTCAAGGTTATGAGCCTTGCGAGCTACCAAACTGCTCTACTCCGCGTTATAAGCGACAAACATAATATACCGTATTAAAAATGAATTAAGCAAGATATTTTTTTTGTAACCCCGTCTACGACTTGGGAGACGGGGTTACAAAAAATTTTTACCAACTAGATTTGACGACTCCGGGCAATAAACATGCATGAGCCATTTCACGAAGTAAATGTCTAGATAAACCAAAATCACGATAATTAGCTTTAGGTCTTCCGGTCAAAAAACAACGACGATGAAGACGAGTAGGAGCACTATTACGTGGTAAAGATTGTAATTTTTTTTGAAATTCCCATTTTTCATCTAATGATGAAGTTTCCGTAATTCTTTTTTTTAAAGAATTACGGAAACTTTTATATTTTTTTTCTAAATTTTGTCTTTTTTTCTCTCTTTGAATAAGACTTTTTTTTGCCATAATTATTTAATTAATAAAATATTCTTTTTCGTTCAATTTTTATTAAATAATATTTTTATTAAAAATTATCAATTTAATAACAACTATTATTTAACCAAATTTACCAGATGTAGAAGCAATTAAAAAAGCAGCATAAGTAAATATATAACCTACAGAAAAATGAGCTAATCCCACTAATCTTGCTTGAACAATAGAAAGAGCGACTGGTTTATCTTTCCAGCGAACTAAATTAGCTAAAGGAGTACGTTCATGAGCCCAAGCTAAAGTTTCAATAAGCTCTTGCCAATATCCACGCCATGATATAAGAAACATAAATCCAGTAGCCCAAACTAGATGACCGAATAAAAACATCCACGCCCAAACAGAAAGACTATTCATACCAAAAGGATTATATCCATTGATCAATTGTGAAGAATTTAACCATAAGTAATCTCTTAACCATCCCATTAAATATGTAGAAGATTCATTAAATTGCGCTGCATTTCCTTGCCATAATGTAATGTGTTTCCAATGCCAATAAAAAGTAACCCATCCAATAGTATTTAACATCCAAAAAACTGCTAAATAAAAAGCATCCCAAGCAGAAATATCACAAGTACCACCACGTCCAGGGCCATCACAAGGAAAACTATAACCAAATTCTTTTTTATCTGGCATCAATTTGGATCCTCGAGCATCTAAAGCACCTTTAACTAAAATTAATGTAGTAGTATGTAAACCTAAAGCAATAGCATGATGCACTAAAAAGTCTCCAGGGCCAATAGTTAAGAAAAGTGAATTACTATTATTATTTATAGCATCTAACCAACCAGGCAACCAGATACTTTGACCAGCATTAAAAGCTGGACTATTTGTTGATGATAAAAGTATATCAAAACCATATAAAGCTTTACCATGAGCAGATTGTATCCATTGAGCAAAAATTGGTTCAATCAAAATTTGTTTTTCAGGAGTACCAAAAGCAAGCATAACATCATTATGAACATAAAGACCTAAAGTATGAAATCCTAGAAATAAACTAGCCCAACTTAAATGTGATATTATTGCTTCTTTATGTTCTAACATTCGAGCTAACACATTGTCTTTATTTTGTTCAGGATTATAATCTCTAATAAAGAAAATAGCTCCATGAGCAAAAGCACCTGTCATAATAAAACCAGCAATATATTGATGATGAGTATATAATGCAGCTTGAGTTGTAAAATCTTGTGCAAGAAATGCATAAGGAGGTAAAGAATACATATGTTGAGCTACTAACGAAGTAATAACTCCTAAAGATGCTAAAGCAAGACCTAATTGAAAATGAAGAGAGTTGTTAATAGTATCATAAAGACCTTTATGACCTTGACCTAAACGTCCTCCAGGAGGAGTGTGCGTTTCAAGAATTTCTCTGATACTATGTCCAATTCCAAAATTAGTTCTATACATATGACCAGCTATAATAAAAACAACTGCAATAGCTAAATGATGATGAGCGATATCAGTAAGCCATAAACTTTGTGTTTGTGGATGAAATCCACCAATAAAAGTTAAAATTGCTGTTCCAGCTCCTTGAGAGGTCCCAAAAGCATGATTACTTGAATCTACATTTTGAGCGTAAACATTCCATTGCCCTGCAAAAAAAGGTCCTAATCCTTCAGGATGTGGTAATTTTGTTAAGAAATTATCCCATCTTACATGTTCACCTCTAGATTCTGGAATTGCTACATGAACTAAATGACCCGTCCAAGCTAGTGAACTTACGCCAAAAAGTCCTGATAAATGATGATTTAAACGAGATTCAGCATTTTTAAACCAGGATACTTTAGGTTTCCATTTAGGTTGTAAATGTAGCCAACCTGCTATTAATGAAAGAGAAGACAGAATAACTAAAAAAATAGCTCCATTATAAAGATCTTGATTAGTTCGTAAACCAATTGTATACCACCACTGATATACACCCGAATATGCTATATTGACTGGTCCAGAAGCTCCTCCTCGAGTAAAAGCTTCAACAGCTGGTTGACCAAAATGAGGATCCCAAATTGCATGAGCAATTGGTCTGACATGCAAAGGATCTTGTCCCCATGCTTCAAAATTACCTTGCCAAGCAACGTGAAATAAATTACCAGAAGTCCATAAAAAAATGATTGCTAATTGACCAAAATGAGAAGCAAAAATCTTTTGATAAAGACGCTCTTCAGTCATATCATCATGACTTTCAAAGTCATGAGCGGTAGCAATACCAAACCAAATACGACGAGTAGTTGGGTCTTGAGCTAGGCCCTGGCTAAATTTTGGAAATCTTGATGCCATAATGCTTTTCAAATCCTCCTTAGCCATTATCCTACTGCAATAATTCTTGCTAGGAAGAATGCCCACGTTGTGGCAATTCCACCTAGAAGGTAATGAGCTACTCCTACAGCACGGCCTTGTGTAATACTTAAGGCGCGAGGCTGGATAGCAGGAGCAACTTTTAATTTGTTGTGAGCCCAAACAATGGATTCAATAAGCTCTTGCCAATATCCACGACCACTAAATAAGAACATTAAACTAAAAGCCCAAACAAAGTGAGCACCTAAAAATAAAAGACCATAAGCAGATAAGGAAGAACCATAAGATTGAATTACTTGAGAAGCCTGTGCCCATAAAAAGTCACGAAGCCAACCATTAATAGTAGTAGCACTTTGTGCAAAATTTCCACCAGTAATATGAGTTACAACACCTTGTTCACTTATAGTACCCCAAACATCAGATTGCATTTTCCAGCTAAAGTGAAAAATCACTACAGAAATAGAATTATACATCCAAAATAAACCTAAGAAAACATGATCCCATGCAGATACTTGACAAGTTCCCCCTCTTCCAGGTCCATCGCAAGGAAAACGAAAACCAAGATTAGCTTTGTCTGGTATCAAACGAGAACTTCGAGCAAATAAAACACCTTTTAATAAAATTAAAACAGTTACATGAATTGTAAATGCATGAATATGATGTACTAAAAAATCTGCAGTTCCTAATGGAATTGGTAATAAAGCAACTTTACTACCTACTGCTATTACATCACCACCGCCCCATGTTAAACTAGTACTTGCTGAAGCATTAGGAGCAGTAAAGTTTGGTGCTAAAGCATGAGTATTTTGTATCCATTGAGCAAAAACTGGTTGTAATTGAATAGCAGTATCTGAAAACATATCTTGAGGACGTCCTAGAGCACTCATAGTATCATTATGAATATATAATCCAAAACTATGGAATCCTAAAAATATACATACCCAATTAAGATGTGATATTATTGCATCACGATGTCGAAGAACTCGATCTAACAAATTGTTGTATTGAGTAGTTGGATCATAATCTCTTACCATAAAAATAGCGGCATGTGCAGCAGCACCAACTATTAAAAATCCACCAATCCACATATGATGTGTAAAAAGAGAAAGTTGAGTACCATAATCAGTAGCTAAATATGGATAAGGAGGCATAGAATACATGTGATGAGCTACAATTATAGTTAAAGAGCCCAACATAGCTAAATTAAGTGCTAATTGAGCATGCCACGAAGTAGTTAAAATTTCATAAAGACCTTTATGACCTTCTCCAGTAAATGGACCTTTATGAGCTTCTAAAATTTCTTTAAAACTATGACCAATGCCCCAATTAGTTCGATACATATGACCAGCTACTAAAAAAAGAACTGCAATAGCTAAATGATGATGCGCTGTATCAGTTAACCATAAACCTCCAGTAACTGGATTAAGTCCTCCACGAAAAGTTAAAAAATCAGAATATTCTGCCCAATTTAAAGTAAAAAAAGGAGTTAAACCTTTTGCAAAACTAGGATAAAGTTCAGCTAAAAGATCACGATTTAAAATAAATTCATGAGGAAGAGGTATTTCTTTTGGATCAACTCCAGCATCTAAAAGTTGATTAATAGGTAAAGAAACATGTACTTGATGTCCGGCCCAAGAAAGAGAACCTAAGCCTAAAAGCCCTGCTAAATGATGGTTTAGCATAGATTCAACATCTTGAAACCAAACTAATTTTGGCGCAGCCTTATGATAATGAAACCACCCTGCAAAGAGCATTAAAGCTGCAAAAACTAATCCCCCAATTGCAGTAGAATAAAGTTGTAATTCACTAGTTATTCCAGATGCTCGCCAAAGTTGAAAAAATCCAGAGGTTATTTGTATTCCTTGAAAACCCCCGCCAACATCGCCATTTAAAATTTCTTGACCTACTATAGGCCAAACTACTTGAGCACTTGGTTTAATATGAGTAGGATCACTTAACCATGCTTCATAATTAGAAAAACGGGCACCATGAAAGTACATACCGCTTAACCAAATAAAGATTATGGCTAATTGCCCAAAATGAGCACTAAAAACCTTGCGAGAAATTTCTTCTAAATCATTTGTGTGGCTGTCAAAATCATGAGCATCAGCATGTAGATTCCAAATCCAAGTGGTAGTACTAGGACCCTTAGCTAGAGTCCTTGAAAAATGCCCAGGTTTAGCCCATTTTTCAAAAGAGGTTTTGACAGGATCCTTTTCCACCACAATCTTGACTTCTGGTTCCGGTGAACGAATAGTCATCGAGGTTCTCCTCTTTTCAGACGAGGCATAGGAAAAACCTACCAACAATAATTAGTAAAATTCTGAGAGATGCTTATTTTTAGAATTTTTGGATCTCTTTCTCAGTTTAAAACTGGAACAACTATTATACAGAAATTACCTAGGCAGGTCTTCAAATTTATTATGACACAAAATTAAGGTGCTTAATGGACCTTAATCGACCATAATTTTTTTATAAATTCTAAAGTTTAGTATTTCAAAATTGAATTGATTTGGATTAGTAATCAAAAATTGATTACTAATCCAAATCAATTCAATTTTGAAATATTATTAAAAACGTCCTGTCATTTTTAGCCAATTATGTGCTTCAATATAATTACTTGGAGCAAGTAATATAGCTTGTTTCCAATACTCAGCTGCTTGATCAAACCAAGTTTCTGAAGCTTCTGGATCTCCCTGTTGAATCGCTTGTTCTCCTCTGTAATGGCAAATAACAGCCATATTATTAAAAGCTTGTGGCAAAGATGGGTTTCGTTCTAATGCTTGAAAATAATATTCTAAAGCTTTAGCATGTTCTCCATTACTTGTATGAATAAGACCTATATTATAAAGTATATAACTTCGATCATAAGGATCAATTTCTAAGCGCATAGCTTCATAATAATTTTGCAAAGCTTCTGCATATTCTCCTTCAGATTGAGCTGACATTCGTTACGGTTGTAAATTTATTTACAAAAAAACTCCGTTTCAAAACCGTACGTGAAATTTCAATTTCATACGGCTCCTCTTTAAATAGTGTAAATAAAAAAAAGGTTATTTAGAATAATACAATATTTTTTTGCAACCAAAATGAAAAACTCTATGGGTTAGTGTCTTTTTTTTAAATATCTAACCATCCTTTTTTGCAAATTTTTTTACAATTTATTTGTTCTTAATGCTTTGTATTTTATAAGAATTAGCTCTTTTGACAATCTCCGATGGTTTTATAGATACCAAAAACACAAACGAGATGGAAGTTTGTTTACTCAACCATATATTTTCATTTAATTACAAAAAAAATAACGAAGCTTTTGTACTGTCAATTTCTACATGTAAGGCTTTCTTAATATGTATACTTATAAAAAATTTGAAAACATTTTTACATAAGTTTAACCTTGTGTTTAACACTGTAAATTAGTATTGAAGGCTACATTAATCGAGAGTATACGACAGAAGGTATTAAAACAAAATAACCTTCACTCAGCATAAGTATTTAACATAAATATTTTTTTCAAATGTTATTTATCCTACATTATTGAAATTCCTGGTTCTAAATTCAAATCACACCATCTCTATAATACGTAAATGCTTCTTTTTCTCTTTGAGTTGTTGGAATTATTCGTAATAAAATATCGGCAACAATTGTAAAAGTTTTATCAATAAAATTATCATTTTTTTGAGATCTAGGCATAGTTTAATTATCAATTTATCAAATAATATTATTTTCTTTTTATTGAAAATAAATCCATAAAAAATTTTTCAATATTTGTATGAAAAAAAAATTTACATATATATATGTAAAAGCTTTTTATTGAAATCTATTTTTTTTTGTTATTCAAGTGATTTGTTAAAAAATATTCATTTTTATTCAATATTTTTTAACAAATCACTTGAATAACAAAATATTGCTATAATATATGTTTTTTTATTACAATGTTTTCAAATTCTTTATTTGGAAAGATGGTTGAGTGGTTTAAGACGTAGCATTGGAAATGCTATGTAGGTTTTTTGTCTACCGAGGGTTCGAATCCCTCTCTTTCCGAACTAATTTTTTATGTTTGTTTTTTTTAATTATTATTAACAGTTTTAAGTTAGATAAAATGTTTTTGATATATAAATTAATCGATAAAACTCTTTTTTTAACAAATTTTTTTTATTTGTTTTTTTAAACTTGACGAGAATAATATTCTACAACTAGCAACTCATTTATTTTTAAAAAAATCCATTCACGATCAATAATTTGATTAACTAATCCTTTAACTTGCATTAAATCAAAAGTTAAATGATTTGGTATTTTTGGTTTTTGAAAAGAATTTAAATTTTTTGTAATTATTGATTTTGATTTTAGTCGATCTTTTATAGTAATAACATCTTTAGGTTTACAATGATAACTTGGTATATCAACCGGATTATTATTTATTAATATATGTCGATGATTAACTAATTGTCTTGCTCCTGGAATTGTTGGAGCCATACCTAATCGAAAAATAATATTATCTAAACGCATTTCTAATAATTGTAATAATACCTGACCTGTTGAACCTTTTGCTTTTCTAGCAATACGTACATATTTGACTAATTGTCTTTCGGTTAATCCATAATGAAAACGTAATTTTTGTTTTTCTTCTAAACGAATACGATACTGAGAAACTTTTTTATTAGATGTTGATTGATTAATATAACCAGATTTTGATTTAAGTGTTTTATTAGTTAAACCTGGTAAAGCCCCCAGACGACGTATTATTTTTACACGAGGTCCTCGATAACGGGACATAATAACTCCTTAATATTACAAAAATGGCAAAAAATAATATAAAATATTAAACATATAAAAATTCTAAAATTTTTAGAAACTTTTTTTCATTAAATAATGATTTTTTTTTTCATAGTTAGAAAACTATAGCATAAGAAAGTAAACAAATAAATAAAAAACTAAAATAAAGATAATATTACTATGTAATAAAGTTTTTTATTTTTGTTCAATTCAAAAAAAAAATGGAAAAAAAGCCCGCTATCGGAGTCGAACCGATGACCATCGCATTACAAGTGCGACGCTCTGACCTCTGAGCTAAACAGGCCTAAATTGAAAATTTTTTTTTAATAAGAAATCAAATAGATTCATATCTATAATAATTTTTTTTATTTAAAACACCATATTATATATATAATATTTGAAAAAAGCAATCATTGTTTTTTTATTTTTATTTTTTACTTTTTTTAGTATTGCATAAAAATAAAAAAAAAACTATAATAAATTTAAATATAGTAAAAAAAATTTTATTTTTTTTTTTTACTACGAAAGGGGGTATGGCGAAATTGGTAGACGCTGCGGACTTAATTTAATTGAGCTTTAGTCGAGAAATCAACTAAATGATTGTTTTCAAATTCAGGGAAACCTTGGATGAAAAAAAAGAGAAAGATTAGGTAATCCTGAGCCAAATTTTGTGTGCTAAAACAAAATAGGTGCAGAGACTCAAAGAAAACTATCCTAACGAAATTCTTATCAAAATTAAAAAAAATGATGAAAAATGGTACTAATAAATTAATACTAATAGTTAATACTAATATAATAATTACTAGTAAATGTATTCATTATTTAAATAGTAATAAAATCATTTAATAACTATTAAACTATGAATAGACGAGGATAAAGATAGAGTCCATTTTACAAGTTAATTTTAACTACAATGCAAATTGTAGTAAAATGAAAATCCGTTGGCTTTAAAGACCGTGAGGGTTCAAGTCCCTCTACCCCCAGTTCAATTTTAAGAAAAATTGAATAAAAAAGTTGACACATTTTTTATTTTTATGTTAAAATAATCAAAAGTAAAAATGCCGGGATAGCTCAGTTGGTAGAGCAGAGGACTGAAAATCCTCGTGTCACCAGTTCAAATCTGGTTTCTGGCATATTAATTTAAAATTTCTAAAATAGATATTAAAAAAAAGATTTTGAAACCTTCTAAAATCTTTTTTTTAATATCTATTTGAAAAAAATCTATTTATTATAGAAATTTTAAATATTTTACTCTATTTTTTTTTTCTTATATTGTTTTTCTATTTATCTATAATTAATAAGCGTCTTGTAATTCATAAAAGTCAGGTACAATATAATCTTTTCGTAAAGGCCACCCTAGCCAACTATCAGGCATTAAAATACGCTTTAAGTTTGGATGATTTTCATAAAAAATTCCAAACATATCATAAGATTCACGTTCTTGAAAAGAAGCACTTTTCCAGATCCAAAAAATAGATGGAATTTTTGGATTTTTTCGTAATACAAAAATTTTTATACATATTTCTTCAGGTTGATCCGCGTTATCGTTTATTTTTGTAAAATGATATACACTAGCTAATAAACCTCCTGGTTCGCAATCATATGCACATTGGGAACGAAGATAATTAAATCCATAAACATATAAAGCAACAGCTAAAGAAGGCCAGTCTTCAGATCTAATTTGTAATGTTTCTATTCCTTGATAATCAAAACCCAAAGGTCTATGTGTTAAATTATGTTTAATTAACCAAATAGAAACACGTCCCTGTATTTTAGTATTGTTATTTTTTAAAATGTTTAACATATTCTTTTCAATTTTTTTGGATTTTTTTTTAGTTTGAGTAAAAAAATATACGTTTATATATATATATTTTCTTTTTCTTTAAATGGTAAAGGCGTTTCTAATAAAATATTAGAAGTTCTTTCAGATTGAAAAAATTGGTTTGATGAAGTTAATTTTGGAGCATCCACATTTGAAAAAAATTCGAACTTATGATTTAAAGTAAAAAATCTTGTTCCTTGCTTCAATTTTTTTTTTTCTTCATATATTTCTTGAGCTATTTTTTTACGAAGTTTTATTATAGCATCTATAATAGCTTCCGGTTTAGGGGGACATCCAGGCAAATAAATATCAACAGGAATTAATTTGTCTACTCCGCGAACTGTAGTATAAGAATCTGTACTAAACATACCTCCAGTAATAGTACATGCACCCATTGCAATTACATATTTTGGTTCAGGCATTTGTTCGTACAATCTAACTAAAGAAGGAGCCATTTTCATAGTTACAGTACCAGCTGTTATTATTAAATCAGCTTGTCTAGGACTGGATCTAGGTACTAAACCATAACGATCAAAATCGAACCGTGAACCAATTAATGATGCAAATTCAATAAAACAACAACTGGTACCATAAAGAAGCGGCCATAAACTAGAAAGTCTAGCCCAATTAGAAAAATCATTAAAAGTTGTTAAAATAATTGAATTTGTAAGAGCTTTATTAAGTAAAGAAGATTCTATAGAATTTCTAAGTATATTAGTAGATTTATCTTCTAAACTATTTTCACAAGTAAAAAATTTGAAATTTAAGACCATTCTAATGCTCCTTTTCGCCATGCATATACTAAACCGATAATCAAAATCAAAATAAAGATTAAAGCTTCAATAAAAGATGATATACCAAAATTATAAAAACTCATAGCCCAAGGATAAAGAAAAACTGTTTCTACATCAAAAATAACAAAAACTAAAGCAAACATGTAATATCGAATTTGAAATTGAATACAGGCTTCTCCCATAGGTTCTATACCTGACTCATAACTAGTTAATTTTTCAGGTCCTTTATTTGTAGGTGCTATCCATTTTGAAACATAAAAAATGATTATAGAAAAAAAACTAATTATTAACAAAAATACAAAAAAATAATCATATTTTTGAAGTAGAAACATAAAAAACCTCCTTTAAATAAAAATATAGTTTCATTTTTTATTTATTGTTTTAAACATTACTTTACTTTTCAAATATTCATATTACTAAATTGTAAAAAATAACATGATAATCATTTGAATCTAATGTAAAAAAAAAAAGAAAAAAAGATATATATTCAATTTTATTTATAATAACAACTTACTAATGAATTTATTACGAACTCCAATTTTTTCATTCTATAAAAGAAAATTAGGGCTATACGGATTTGAACCGTAGACATTCTCGGTAAAACAGTTATTTTTTATTTTTCACTGTTTTAAGAACCCAACATGCATGTTTTTATGCATTGGGCTCATTTATTAACTAAAAATTAATTTAGTTATTTTCCATCCTTTTTTTGAACAAAAAAATAATAAGATGGTTCCGTTTGTTTAAAATAAAAAAAAATATTTTAATACAATCCCAAAGTTTTTCAAAAATTATTCAATGTTGACTTAGGTTTGTTTATTTACATGGATTTACTCAATAAAGAGTTTCTATTGCTAAAATAATATGAAATTTTATACACCTTAAATTTTCATAAAGCAAAAAAAGAATATCTTGAGTTCCTCGTAATTCTCATCATGTAATGGCATTAAAAGATAAAATTAACCATATCAACTAAAATGTAATTTCAAAGAAATAATAGAAATTTTTTGTGTCAGGCTATTTTTCTCATAGATTAAATCAAAGAGTAAGACATTATATATTTCACAAAATAAAGAAAAAATTTTTTTGTGAATCGAAAAATCGACAAATTTTTGATAAGCATTGGCGCACGTGTAAACGAGGCGCTCTACCGCTGAGCTATAGCCCTTTCATAATAACTAATTCGATTAGCATTACTTATTATACAATTATACATACAATTATATACACTTTTTTATTACTTATTGTCAAGTTTTATATTCAATTTTTTTTTTTATTTATTTAATTTTTTTGCTTATCTTGCATTAAAAGTTAGTAAATAGTTATAATTATTTTATTAAAATAATAATAACCTACTTAACTCAGTGGTTAGAGTATCGCTTTCATACGGCGAGAGTCATTGGTTCAAATCCAATAGTAGGTAAATTATTTTATTAATTTATATTAGATGCCATAACAAATGGCATCTAATATAAATCTTTTTAATTAGTTAATAATTTTAGTTATTTTGATGTCATTGCATTGATTGCTTCTAATCTTGCTTTAGCTCTTTTAAAAATTAATAGAGCTTCAATTTCTTTTTTTTTGTTGCCAGTTGCTTCATCTAAATTTGTTTTAGCTTTTTGAAAAATTTCTTGCGCTTCTTGAAAGTCTATTTCACTAGCTTTTTCAGCGTCATTAACTAAAATAGTTAAATTGTTATTATCTATCATAGCGAAACCACCCATTAATGCCATAGTAAACCATTGATCATCAAGACGTATTTTTACAATTCCTATATCTAATGCAGTTAAAACTGAAGCATGATTAGGCAGTATTCCAATTTGCCCACTATTCGTGGATAAAATAATTTCTTGAATATCGGAATTCCAAACAATTCGATTAGGAGCCATTACACGAAGATTTAACATAATTTTTTAACTCTCCACTTGTAAAGTAGCTGCTTTTGCAGTAGCTTCATCAATATTTCCTACTAAATAAAACGCTTGTTCAGGAAGGCTATCTAATTCTCCGGAAAGAATCATTTGAAATCCTTTTATAGTTTCTCTAAGACTTACGTATTTTCCTGGAGAACCAGTAAAAACTTCTGCCACAAAAAAAGGTTGTGATAAAAATCTTTCTATTTTTCGTGCTCTTGCTACAGTTAAACGATCTTCTTCAGATAATTCATCTAAACCAAGAATAGCAATAATATCTTGTAATTCTTTGTATCGTTGTAAAGTTTGTTTTACTCCTTGTGCAGTTTCATAATGTTCTTCACCTACAATCCAAGGTTGTAACATCGTTGAAGTTGAATCTAAAGGATCTACTGCTGGGTAAATTCCTTTAGCTGCTAAGCCTCTTGATAATACAGTAGTTGCATCTAAATGGGCAAAAGTTGTTGCAGGTGCAGGATCTGTTAAGTCATCAGCAGGAACATAAACAGCTTGAATAGAAGTAATTGATCCTTCTTTTGTAGAAGTTATTCTTTCTTGTAAAGTTCCCATCTCTGTACTTAAAGTTGGTTGATATCCTACAGCAGATGGCATTCTACCTAATAAAGCAGAAACTTCTGATCCTGCTTGAACAAAACGAAAAATATTATCAATAAATAAAAGTACATCTTGTTTATTAACATCTCGAAAATATTCAGCCATAGTTAAAGCTGTTAATCCGACTCTCATACGAGCACCTGGCGGTTCATTCATTTGACCATAAACTAAAGCAACTTTTGATTCTGAAATATTTTGTTCATTTATTACTTTAGATTCTTTCATTTCCATGTAAAGATCATTTCCCTCACGAGTTCGTTCTCCTACTCCTCCAAATACTGAAACACCTCCGTGTGCTTTAGCAATGTTATTAATTAATTCCATAATAAGAACTGTTTTTCCTACGCCAGCCCCTCCAAATAATCCAATTTTGCCTCCTCGACGATAAGGAGCTAAAAGATCCACTACTTTAATTCCTGTTTCAAAAATAGATAATTTGGTATCTAATTGGGTAAAAGCAGGAGCAGATCTATGGATAGGAAATGTTGTAGTAACTTCTACAGGTCCTAAGTTATCTACAGGTTCTCCTAAAACATTAAAAATTCGTCCAAGAGTAGCTTCTCCTACAGGAACAGTTAAAGGAGCACCAGTATCAATAACTTTCATTCCTCGCATCATACCATCTGTAGCACTCATAGCAACAGCTCTTACTTTATTATTTCCTAACAATTGTTGAACTTCACAAGTAACATTAATTTCTTGACCTGCTGAATTTTGATCTTTAACAATTAAAGAATTATAAATATTAGGCATTTTACCTGGAGGAAAGGAAACATCTAAGACTGGACCAATAACTTGAGTAATACTTCCTATATTTTTAGCAACAAGTGTAGACATACCAAAAGCTAAAAAATTTTTTTTCATAAAATAAAAAAGTAGTTAATAATGAGATTGTAATAAAAAAATATTTTGTATCAAATAAATCAATTAATAATAAAAATAAAAAAAAACTACCTTATTTAATATAAAATAGAATATCAAATATAGATTTAAACTTTTTAATTTTTATTTCTGATAATAAACATAATCAAATTAAAATATTTTTTTTTATAAATATTAAATAGATAGATTGAAATTAAATACGAAATTAATATAAATTTAATGAAATGAATTAAAAAGTTCATTTATTTACTCTATACTTATTTAGTAATTTAAGATAAATAGAAAAAAAAAGATATATACATATATAATTATATTTACATATATAATTATATATAATTATTAAATCAATATATATATACATATATATATACATATATTGATTTTAAGATCAATGTAAATAAATTTTAAATTATTAATGAAATTGTTTGAATAATCAAACAACTAGGTTGCATTACATATAAAAAATAATATACAATAATAATGTTTTATTATTGAAAAAAAATTTTACTTAAAAAAAATTATTGAGTAAAAAATTTCTATAGAAAAGAAAAATGAGAAAAAAATTTTAATCGAGCAGACCTCATCCTTGCAAGAATATTATTTGATTTGTAGGGAGGGACTTATGTCACCACAAACGGAGACTAAAGCAGGTACTGGATTCAAAGCTGGTGTTAAAGATTATCGATTAACTTATTACACTCCGGAGTATGAGACCAAAGATACGGATATTTTGGCAGCATTTAGAATGACTCCTCAGCCTGGGGTACCAGCAGAAGAAGCAGGAGCAGCAGTTGCTGCTGAATCTTCTACTGGTACATGGACTACAGTTTGGACTGATGGTCTTACTAACCTTGATCGTTATAAAGGTCGATGCTATGATATTGACCCTGTTCCTGGAGAACAAAATCAATATATTGCTTATGTAGCTTATCCTTTAGATTTATTTGAAGAAGGATCTGTTACAAATATGTTTACTTCTATTGTAGGTAATGTATTCGGATTTAAAGCTTTAAGAGCATTACGTCTTGAAGATTTACGAATTCCTCCAGCTTACACAAAAACTTTCCAAGGTCCTCCTCATGGTATTCAAGTTGAGAGAGATAAATTAAACAAATATGGTCGTCCTTTATTAGGATGTACTATTAAACCAAAATTAGGTTTATCTGCTAAAAATTATGGTAGAGCTGTATATGAATGTCTTCGTGGTGGACTTGATTTTACTAAAGATGATGAAAACGTAAATTCTCAGCCATTTATGCGTTGGAGAGATCGTTTCTTATTTGTAGCAGAAGCTATTTATAAATCTCAAGCAGAAACTGGAGAAATCAAAGGACATTACTTAAATGCTACTGCAGGTACATCTGAAGAAATGCTAAAAAGAGCAGCATGTGCTAGAGAGTTAGGTGTACCAATTGTTATGCATGATTACTTAACTGGTGGTTTCACTGCAAATACTAGTTTGTCTTATTATTGTCGTGATAATGGTTTACTTCTTCATATTCACCGTGCAATGCATGCAGTTATTGATAGACAAAAAAATCATGGTATCCATTTCCGTGTATTAGCTAAAGCTTTACGTTTATCTGGTGGAGACCATATTCACGCTGGTACTGTTGTAGGTAAACTTGAAGGGGACCGTGACGTAACTTTAGGTTTCGTAGATTTACTTCGTGATGATTATATCGAAAAAGATAGAAGTCGTGGTGTTTATTTCACACAAGATTGGGTTTCTTTACCAGGTGTTCTGCCTGTAGCGTCTGGAGGAATTCATGTTTGGCATATGCCTGCTTTAACTGAAATTTTTGGAGATGACTCTGTTTTACAATTTGGTGGTGGAACTTTAGGTCATCCATGGGGTAACGCACCTGGTGCAGTTGCGAATCGAGTTGCTTTAGAAGCGTGTGTACAAGCACGTAATGAAGGTCGTGATCTTGCTCGTGAAGGTAATGAGATTATTCGCGAAGCAACTAAGTGGAGCCCTGAGTTGGCTGCTGCTTGTGAAATTTGGAAAGAAATTAAATTTGAATTTGAAACTGTTGATACTTTGTAAAATAAACTATTCTAAATAATTTAGATATTTTATTTTGTAATTTTTCTTTTTTGATCTGAAATTTCAGATCAAAAAAGAAAAATTACAAAAATTAAAAAAGGGTTTGTAGCTCAGTGGATTAGAGCTCATGGTTCCGAATCATGAAGTCAAGGGTTCGAATCCCTTCTAACCCTTTTTATCATTTTTAATAATTTTGTAAAAAAAAAATTTTGTTCTATTATTAAATTACTTAAATTGAAATTTTTGCATCTCTATTGAATATATATAAATAAAAATATCAAAACTATTTTTAATATATATGATCTTTTAATCAATTTATTTTTTTGAAATTTGAAAAAAAAAGAGGGTTTTTTATGTCTTTAATGAATTGGTTTGAAGAGAAACGAAGATTTGGTGGATTAATTGGAGCTTTTATCGAAAAAGCTACTAAAGGATATATTTTTAGTGAAAGAGAAAAAGATAGATATATTAAAATTGACACTACTAAAGGATTATGGACTAGATGTGACAATTGTGAAAATATGTTATATGTTAGATTTTTGAGACAAAATAAACGAATTTGTGAAGAATGTGGATATCATTTGCAAATGAGTAGTACAGAAAGGATTGAACTTTTAATTGATCGTGGTACTTGGTATCCAATGGATGAAGATATGACTGCTCGAGATATTCTTAAATTTTCTGATGAAGATTCTTATAAAAATCGAATTGCTTTTTATCAAAAACGAACTGGTTTAACTGATGCTATTCAAACAGGAATAGGTCAATTAAATGGTATTCCTATTGCACTTGGAGTTATGGATTTTCAATTTATGGGAGGTAGTATGGGATCCGTCGTAGGTGAAAAAATTACTCGACTTATTGAATATGCTACTAGGGCATCACTACCATTAATTATAGTATGTTCTTCTGGTGGAGCGCGTATGCAAGAAGGAACATTAAGTTTAATGCAAATGGCAAAAATTTCTTCGGTTTTGCAAATTCATCAAGCACAAAAAAAATTACTTTATATAGCTATTCTTACATATCCTACAACAGGAGGAGTTACTGCAAGTTTTGGTATGTTAGGAGATATTATAATTGCGGAACCGAAAGCTTACATTGCATTTGCAGGTAAAAGAGTTATTGAACAAACTTTACGACAAAAAATACCGGATGGTTTTCAAGTTGCAGAATCATTATTTGATCATGGTTTACTTGATTTAATTGTTCCACGAAATCTTTTAAAGGGTGTTTTAAGTGAAATTTTTGAGTTATATGGTACTGCACCGTGTAAATAATTTAAATTTTGTTTTTTTTTAGATTATTTTTTTTTTATTTCATATATTTTTCAATTGATTTACTTATTCAAAAATAAAAAATGGAATAAATTGTTTATTTTTGAATAATTTAGAATATTTTATTATTATTATTTATTAAAATAAGATATAATTTTTATTTAGTTTAGTTTGAAATAAAATCTAGTATATATTATATTTATTTTTTTTTATTTTATTTTAAGGTCTTTTTTTATGACAGCTTCTTATTTACCTTCTATTTTTGTTCCTTTAGTTGGATTAATTTTTCCCGCTATTACAATGGCTTCATTGTTTATATATATTGAACAAGATGAAATTTTATAAATTAATTGGACATTAGAATTTCTTTTTGACTTTTCACAAAATATAGTTATGACGTAGGTCAATTTTTTTGTTATATATATACTCTATAATACTTTGTGAGAAGTCAAAAAGAAATTTTGAATTTATTGTTATTACTATAATATTGATTATTTTTATATTAAAAAATAATCAATATTTTTTTTATCAACATTATTCAACTATTTTTAGGAGACTTTCTTTTGTTATGAATTCACAAGCGGACTATATTCGAGTAGATTTTATAATAGGATCTCGAAGATTCAGTAATTTTTGTTGGGCGTTTCTTCTTTTGTTTGGTGCATTAGGTTTTTTTTTCGTTGGATTTTCTAGTTATCTGCAAAAAGATTTAATACCTTTTTTATCAGCTGAACAAATTTTATTTATTCCACAAGGAATTGTAATGTGTTTTTATGGTATTGCAGGTTTATTTATTAGTTTTTACTTATGGTGTACTATTTGTTGGAATGTAGGTAGTGGTTATAATAAATTTGATAAACAAAAAGGAATCTTTTCTATTTTTCGTTGGGGATTTCCTGGAAAAAATCGTCGTATTTTTATTCAATTTTTGATTAAAGATATTCAAGCAATACGAATGGAAGTTCAAGAAGGTTTTTTGTATCGTCGAGTTCTTTATATAAAAATAAAAGGTCAACAAGATATACCTTTAAGTAGGGTTGAAGAATATTTTACATTAAGAGAAATGGAAGATAAAGCTGCTGAGTTAGCTCGTTTTTTAAAAGTTTCTATTGAAGGTATTTAAACTTTTTTTTTCAGTGTTTTTGTATAAAATAAAAAAAAATATGCTGTTTTTTTAGCAAATTATAAATAGTTTTTATGAAGAAAAATTTCATTTATTGGCAAATTTTTCATCAGATTTTTGCTCTTCCATATTCTTCTCTAGAAAAAGCATATAAAGCCAGTAAACGTATACAAAAAATAAAAAAAGATTATTTTTTGTATAAAAATATGCTTTTTTCATCAAAACGTTCTTGGCAATCTATACTTTTTTATATAAATACAGAATTAAATAATTCTGTTTTTCAAATATATTGGAATCTTTTAGAATATAGATTTCGTTTGTCTTTCATTCAATTTTTGAAAAATTGTTCTTTTTGTTTTCAAAACAAAAAGAACAATTTTGATCTAATTTTAATAAATGCTAATGAAAAAAAAAAGAAAAAAAAAAGAAATAGAAAGTTAGCTTGGATTAAAGCTACTTTAAATGATTTAGAAGTTTGGAAACATTACTATTTATTTTCTTCTTTTTTATCTATAGATAAAAAAGAAGAAAATAACTTTTTATTTTTACAACTGAAAAGTTTTAGGCTAACAGCAATAGCTTATGAATCAATAGGTTTTGTACCACGTTCTATAACGCGAACTTTTTCTAGATTTAAAGCAGAGTTGACAAATCAATCGAGTTCCCTTGTATTAAAAGAATTTCGATTAGCAAAATATCAAGCATTAGCTTCTTTACAATATATTGGATGTTTATTTTTTATTCCTTTAGGAGTTTCTATTTTTTTTCAAAAATGTTTTTTAGAAACTTGGATTCGAAATTGGTGGAATATTTATCAATCTCAAATATTTTTGACTCCATTTCAAGAAGAAAAAGCTTTAAAAAGACTTCAAGAAATTGAAGAACTTTTTTGGTTAGAAAAAGTAATGACATATTCGTCAAATAAAATACAATCTCAAGATTTGACTAAAGAAATTCATCAACAAACTATTGAATTAGTTCAAATTTATAATAATGATAGTATTCAAATTGTTTTACATTTGTTAACAGATCTTATTTGTTTTATTACTTTAAGTGGTTTATTTATTTTAGGAAAAGAACGTCTTGTTATTTTAAATTCTTGGGCTCAAGAATTATTTTATAGCTTAAGCGATACAATGAAAGCTTTTTTTATTCTTTTATTAACTGATTTATGTATTGGATTTCATTCTCCTCATGGTTGGGAAATTGTAATAAGTTCTTGTTTAGAACATTTTGGATTTGTTCATAATAAACATGTAATTTCATGTTTTGTTTCAACATTTCCAGTCATTTTAGACACAGTCTTTAAATATTTGATTTTTCGTCATTTAAATCGTATATCGCCTTCCATTGTAGCAACTTATCATACTATGAATGAATAAAAAATTCAAATTTTTTATGTCCTTTTTTTGTTGACATTAGATAAAATTATTTAATATCAATTTATCTATTATATATAAATTGATATATTAATATAAATTGATATTATAAAGTAGAAAATTTTTCTTTATTTATTATTATTGTTACCATAATGGCAGATCTTGTAAAATTGAGTAGTTTAAATAATAAAACTATTCGTAAAAATTATTTGAAATAAATAATCTAACTATGCAAAACAGAAACTTTAATAACTTGATTATAAAATGGGCTACTCGATCAATTTCCATAATGATTATTATAAATACAATAATGTGGTCATCTGTTTCAGAAGCCTTTCCTATTTATGCACAGCAGGGTTATGAAAATCCACGAGAAGCTACTGGCCGTATTGTGTGTGCTAATTGTCATTTAGCTAAAAAACCGGTTGATATTGAAGTTCCACAATCTGTTTTACCAAACACAGTGTTTGAAGCAGTTGTTAAAATTCCTTATGATATGCAAATCAAACAAGTACTTGCTAATGGTAAAAAAGGTTCTTTAAATGTTGGAGCAGTTCTTATTTTACCAGAAGGTTTTGAACTAGCTCCTTCTGATCGAATTCCTCCTGAAATGAAAGAAAAAATTGGTAATCTTTTTTTTCAACCTTATAGTAATGAGAAAAAAAATATTTTAGTAATAGGTCCAGTTCCAGGAAAAAAATATAGTGAAATTGTTTTTCCAATTCTTTCTCCAGATCCAGCTACTAATAAAGAAACTCATTTTTTAAAATATCCCATTTATGTTGGTGCTAATAGAGGAAGAGGACAAATTTATCCTGATGGAAGTAAAAGTAATAATACAGTTTATAATGCTTCAATAACAGGTAAAGTAAGTAAAATTTTTCGTAAAGAAAAAGGTGGATATGAAATAACAATTGATGACATATCAGATGGTCGTAAAGTTGTTGATATTGTGCCTGCAGGACCAGAACTTATTATTTCAGAAGGTGAATTTGTTAAAGTAGATCAACCTTTAACTAATAATCCAAATGTAGGCGGATTTGGTCAAGGTGATGCTGAAGTAGTACTTCAAGATCCGTTACGTATTCAAGGTCTTTTGTTATTTTTTGGATCAGTTATTTTAGCACAAATATTTTTAGTACTTAAAAAGAAACAGTTTGAAAAAGTACAATTAGCTGAAATGAATTTTTAATTTTTAAAAAATTGAATTAAGTTAATTGTACTTAAAAAAAAATTGAAAAAATGGAACATCAACTAAAAGAAATGTTCCATTTTTTCAATTTTTTTATTTCAAAAAAATAAAAATTTTTTTTTATTTTGAATAGACATCAGGTATTTACATTATAATATTTTTTTATAGTATATATATATTTTTTTTTATTATAAAGATGATCCTAATCCAGAATATGAACCATAAAAAAAGATACCTACTAAACCGATCACAAGGATACCGGCGACAGTACCGATTAGCCACAAAGGAATCCTTCCGGTAGTATTGGCCATTGAATTTACTCCTTTTCAAAATTTTATTAAGTAGTTATAACTCAAAACATAAACAGTTACAAATAACTAAAAAAGTCTTTTTTCTCCAGATAAGGTAAACAATTCTTTTTTAATAAAATTTTAATTAAAAAAGTAATTAGAAAATAAAACAGCAAGTACAAATATTAGTAACAAACCCCAATAGAGGCTGGTACGGTTTAATTCTACACTTTGTTTGTTTGGATTTGGTTGTGTCATAGTTCTAAATTTTTTTTAAGTTTATCGTTGAATAAACTGCATTGCTGATATTGCTCCTAAAAAGAAAACTGTAGGTACAGCTAATCCGTGAACGGCTAACCATCTTACTGTAAAAATTGGATAAGTTCTATCTATAGTCATTAATGCCCCCTAAAAGGATTTTGTAAATTCATCAATTTGTTCTAACGAATTAAAACGGCCAGTTATTAGTGGTACTTCTTGTCGGTTTTCTGTGAAATATTCATTTGGACGAGGACTTCCGAATACATCATAAGCCAACCCTGTGCTAACAAATAACCAACCTGCAATAAATAAAGAAGGTATAGTGATGCTATGGATTACCCAATATCGAATACTGGTAATTATATCAGCAAAAGGACGCTCTCCCGTATTTCCAGACATGGTTAGCTCCGTATATTATATATTTTTTTTTAACAAGGGGGATAAATTATCCAAAAAAATCAACTAAGAGGTTTTCCAATTTACTCAAAATTATATCATAACCTTGTTAGGTTGTCGTTTTAATACCAAAGGTATTTTTGAAGCATACTAACTTAGTATAGCTAATGTTCTTTTTATGCAGCAAGATAAATTCAAAAAAATTTCAATAACTTAAATATATAATAAAAAAAAATTAAATATTTAAAAATGATTTAATAATTTTATTAAACAACAAAATTATAATCATATAAAAAATAAAAAAAATGATGTAATTTTAATTGAAATCAATATTCATATTAAATTTATTTATAGTTGTTTAATACAAAATTATATATACTATTAAAAAAGAATTTATTTTTCATTTTTTTATAAAAACAATCTAATTATATCGATTAATATTTTTTTTAATTCATTTTTATAAAAATAATATATATATATATTTATATATATAAATATTCTATTAAGTTTAATTGAATCTTTTTATAAAATATTAAAAAAACGAATTTTAATATATATTTATATAAATAAAAAACTATTTTTTTTTTTTTGAAAATTTTATAGAATTATTTGGTAAAAGTTTCTACTCAATTTTTTTATTGTTATTAGGATTTTTTATGCTTACTATAATTAGTTATTTTGTTTTTTTATTTAGTGCTTTAGCATTAGCGTTAGTTTTATTCATTGGGTTAAATAAGATACAACTTATTTAAAAAAAAATTTCAAAAGGTTATTTAAATTTCATTGTATTTCTCAAACTTTTATTGAGATTAATCATAGTAAATTAAAATAATATTTAAATTAGTTATTATTTTAGTTAATAAACTAAAAAAAAAATGGTTGAAGCTTTATTGTCTGGCATTGTTTTAGGTTTAATTCCTATAACTTTACTTGGATTATTTGTAACTGCATATTTGCAATATCGGCGCGGTGATCAATTAGATCTTTAAATTTGAAGTAAATTTTGATTTTTGTTTATATGTACGTTTTTTATACCTCCCTATTAAAGGGAGGTTTTTATTTTATTTATCAAATTTTTTTCATTTTCATATTCAATTCATAATAATTTTTACTATTTTTAGCAAATTCACGCTCTGTAGGATTTGAACCTACGACATTAGGTTTTGGAGACCTACGTTCTACCGAACTGAACTAAGAGCGCTTATTTATTAATAATTTAATTCATTAAATAAATGAAAAAAAAATAATAATATATGTATATATTATTATTTGAGAAGGTAGGGATGACAGGATTCGAACCTGCGACATTTTGTACCCAAAACAAACGCGCTACCAAACTGCGCTACATCCCTGGCCTTTTTTCTTTATATGTATTATACTTTATTTTTCTTTTTTGAAAAGATAAAAATAAAAAAAATAGATTTAAAATTAAAAATTTTTTATTTATTAATCTAGTTAACATAATTGTGTGTAGTATATACTGTATATAATATATAAAAAATAGAAATATTATATAAAAAAAGGAGTAATTTAAAATGCAAGATGTAAAAACATATCTTTCTACTGCACCTGTTTTAGCTACATTGTGGTTTGGTTTTTTAGCTGGATTATTAATTGAAATTAATCGTTTTTTTCCAGATGCTTTAGTTCTTCCATTTTTTTAACATTTAAACTAAAAAAATTTTTTTAAATAAATGACTTTTCATAAACATTAATCATAAACATTAAATGTTAATAAATTGATTATTTTAATAATATTTTTTAATAGGTGATATAAACCTAAAATTTCAAAAAAAATTATGGCTAAAAGTAAAGATATAAGAGTTACAATTAATTTAGAATGTACTAATTGTGCTCAAAATGATGAAAAAAGAAATAAGGGTGTTTCTAGATATACGACCCAAAAAAATCGTCGAAATACACCAATTCGATTGGAATTAAAAAAATTTTGTTGTTATTGTAATAAACATACTATTCACAAAGAAATAAAAAAATAAATAATATTTTAAGGGTTTATAAAATTTAGTTATGAACAAATCTAAAAGATCTTCTCGTAGGCGTATGCCACCCATTAGATCAGGGGAAATAATTGATTATAAAAATATAAGTTTACTTCGTCGATTTATTAGTGAACAAGGAAAAATATTATCTAGACGAATGAATAGATTGACTTCAAAACAACAACGTTTATTAACTATAGCAATTAAACGAGCACGTGTTTTAGCTTTGTTACCATTTTTAAATAACGAAATTTAATTTTTTTTTATTTATATTAGTATAGATTTTTTGAAAAAAACCTCCCCGGAATTCATTTTCTAATTTATCCGGAGAGGTTTTTTTTTACTTTGTAATAATATTCTGGATTATTGTTGAAAAACAAAATTTATCTAATATAGCTATTTGAGCAAGAATTTTTCTATTTAAAAGAATTTTTTTTTTATATAAATATTCAATTAATTTATTGTAGGAAATTCCATTATCTCTTGCTGCTGCATTAACTCGAGTAATCCATAAACGTCGAAGATTTCTTTTTCGTTTACCTCTATCGCGATGAGATGATGCTAATGCTCTCATTCCTTGTTGATTAGCAGTTCTAAAAAGTTTAGAATGAGTTCCTTGAAATCCAGATGTAAGCGTAAGAATATTTTTACGCCGTTTTCGTGCTACATAACCACGTTTAACTCTAGTCATTGCTGTATATACTCTTTTTAATTATTCAAAAATTTATATATAAAATAAAAAAAATTTTTGGTGTGTGTTTTTTTTTTTATATCAAAACATAGATTTGAAATAAATATTTTTTTTTAATTGCATTTTTTTTACTACAATTTTTTATATTAAACATTATATATGTATAGATATATCTATTTTATATGTATAGATATATATATTTTTTTATATTTTTATAAAAAATGTCTTAATTTTCTTATGTATAAAAAAAAAATATCAAAAGCTTTTGCTACTATAACCTTCCTTAATCATAATTTTTTTAGGGTTGATACCATCTTAGTAATTAAGGGATAGGACCTTTAACTAAGAAAAATTATGAGTTCCTTTGTTTCTATAGTTTCTCCTTCAACGAATAGGTCCTTTCTATATGCCGAAGCTTGTAGTTTATAATTTTTTTTATAATATCAGTTATTTGTATAATTTCTGACTTTGAAGCTTTTTTTTCTTAATGAAACACTAAAAAGAGTTTCAAAAAATTGTTTTTTCTATTCATTAACGGCATGTTATTTGAAGGTTGGCTGGGTAGCTGACCGTTCAGTTTCGTTTTTACAGTTGTATAAGTAATATTATATTATATAAAAATATTTAATAATATTTCTCGCTTAATAGATTGATAATCAGTCGCTACTATTGAGAAATGGTTTTCCATCCTAAATTTAAGGTGAGTGGATTTGCACCAAAGGAAACTATAAATTGGATCTAAAAAAAAATAGATAATATATCTTTACAATATTAAAATAATAGAATTTTTATGCAATATTGATTTTTAATATTTTAATTTTTTTGATTTAAACAAGTCGCACATACACTCTAGTACATACTCCTCGGCGTTGAGGACATCTTTTTAAGGCTGGAGATTTTGTTCTATTTTCGATGGGTTGTCTTTTATTTCTAATTAATTGTTGAATAGTAGGCATTGTAAGTCAATTATATGCAAAATTTTTTTAGTTTGGAGAAAAACCTAACCTTAACAAACAAAACAATTTGTGTTTAGAAACCTTTTTTTAATTTTTAATAGAATTAGAAATATTTTCTATAGCCACTAAGTCTACAATACCATAAAGTTTTGCTTCTTTTGCTGACATAAAAACATCTCTTTCCATATCTTCAGAAATAACCCATAAAGGTTTACCCGTTCTTTGTACATAAACTTTAGTAATACAATCACGAAGTTTCAAAACTTCTTCTGCTTCCATAATACATTCTCCAGCTTGTCCGTCATAATAAGAACTAGCAGGTTGATGGATCATTACCCTGTTAATCAATATTTTATTTTCTATTTTTTTATTCAAAAAATAAACTAAGTGAACTGTACATGCATTTTTAAGTGCATACAGCTCTATTTTAAATTATATATATATATTTTTTTTTGAAAAATTTGTTAGATTTTATTTCTATAATTTAAAACCATCTTTTTTTTATTATGATAGTTCGATTGCTAAATAAAAAATATATTAATTAAGCAATTCCAAAGTTTTTTAATTATTCAAAATAATTATTATCAAAATGAGTGTTTATAACGCTAGAATAAACTCTTAAAAAATTATAATTTATACTTCACTTTTTTTATTTTTGTATAAAAATATACATGTCATGTTATTATTACCTTTTTTGGTGCAGACATTCAAAAAGTCATTGGCACAAAGCGTGAGGTAGTGCTATACGTTTAGTAATTTCTCCTCCTGTTAAAATAAAAGAACCCATTGAAGCTGCTAATCCCATACAAATTGTATGTACATCAGGTACAACAAATTGCATTGCATCATAAACAGAAATTCCAGCTAAAACAGCACCACCAGGAGAATTTATATACAGGTACATATCTTTACTTTCATCTTCTCCGTTAAGGTACATCATAATACCGATAAGTTGATTTGCGATTTCGTCATCTACTTGTTGACCTAAAAAAAGCAATCTTTCGCGATAAAGTCGATTGATTAAGAGAATTTTATTATTTTTGTCTTATAAAACTGTACAGGCATTTTTAAAATGCATACAGCTCAAGATATTGTAAAATTTGTTATTTTTACAAATTTTAGTTCAATTTTGCTTTTTTGCTAATTGAACATTATATTTTTTTATTGATATATCTTTTTTTTTATAAAAATATTTTTTATTACAATAAATATTTCTTATTTATAAAATAGTTTTGAAGGAAAATCTTTAGGTTTATATTCTACTTCATAAAAAATTAATTTGACTATTATTTGCACGTATAAACAAATAAATTGAAATTTTTTTATAAAATTTGCAAGATTGTTTATTTAGTTGAAAAAAAAAGAATTGAAAGAAGTTTTAATATTTTATTTATTTTAACTAACCATAGAATTTTACAATTAATTTTTTATATTAATATAAATTCACGCTTTATTTATTTGAGATATTTATCAAATTGAAGTGAATAAAAAACAATTTAGTCGTCAAATGACGGATAGGTTCCGTATAACTAAAATATTGAATAAGGCGCATTATACGTCAATCCAAACAGCGTCTTCTTCTCCAGGGAGACGAAAAGGAACTTTCGGAACACCAATAGGCATTTTTTTTTCCAAAAATTGAATACTACTTTTTTATAATAAAAAAATGTAAAAATGATATTTTATTCATTTTATTTATTATATATATATTTTATATAAAATATAATATAATAATAATAGAATATTCATTTTATTTATTATATATATATATATATAGTAAACATATATATATATATATATATATAATAAATAAGAATCAAAAAAAAATGGGACCAATCTCTACATTGTGATCCTAAACATAGAAATGCTAAACTGTTTGTGCTTATATTTATTGGTAAAAAATATATTAGTTTTTTATGTTACCTTTGGGATGATTAAAAAAAGGTTTAACTATATAACTAATAAAATTTAAATGCAAAAAAGTTACATAGTGTCTAATTCTCTTTGAGAAAGGGGTGTTTTTATGGGTTTACCTTGGTATCGTGTTCATACAGTTGTTTTAAATGATCCAGGTCGTTTAATTGCTGTACATTTAATGCACACTGCTTTAGTTTCTGGTTGGGCGGGTTCCATGGCTTTATATGAATTAGCTGTTTTTGATCCTTCTGATCCTGTTCTTGATCCTATGTGGAGACAAGGTATGTTTGTTATACCTTTTATGACTCGTTTAGGAATAACGAAATCGTGGGGAGGCTGGAGTATTACGGGAGAAACTGTGACTAATGCCGGTATTTGGAGTTATGAAGGAGTAGCTGCAGTACATATTATTTTATCAGGATTACTTTTTTTGGCAGCTATTTGGCATTGGGTATATTGGGATTTAGAATTATTTCGTGATGAACGCACAGGTAAACCTTCTTTAGATTTACCTAAAATTTTTGGAATTCATTTGTTTCTTTCTGGAGTCCTTTGTTTTGCATTTGGAGCATTTCATGTAACAGGTTTATTTGGTCCTGGAATATGGGTTTCTGATCCTTATGGATTAACAGGAAAAGTACAACCTGTAGCGCCGGCTTGGGGTGCTGAAGGTTTTGATCCTTTTGTGCCTGGAGGAATTGCTTCTCATCATATTGCTGCAGGTATTTTAGGAATATTAGCTGGTTTGTTTCATCTTAGTGTTCGTCCTCCTCAAAGATTATATAAAGGATTACGTATGGGAAATGTTGAAACAGTTTTATCCAGTAGTATCGCGGCTGTTTTTTTTGCTGCGTTTGTTGTTGCGGGAACTATGTGGTATGGATCTGCAGCAACTCCAATTGAATTATTCGGTCCTACTCGTTATCAATGGGATCAAGGATTTTTTCAACAAGAAATAGATCGACGAATTCGTTCTAGTAAAGCAGAAAATTTGAGTTTATCAGAAGCTTGGTCTAAAATTCCTGAAAAATTAGCTTTTTATGATTATATTGGTAATAATCCAGCTAAAGGAGGATTATTTAGAGCTGGCGCAATGGATAATGGGGATGGTATAGCAGTTGGTTGGTTAGGTCACGCTGTTTTTAAAGATAAAGAAGGTAATGAACTTTTTGTTCGTCGTATGCCTACATTTTTTGAAACTTTTCCAGTTGTATTGGTAGACGAACAAGGTATTGTTAGAGCTGATGTTCCATTTAGAAGAGCAGAGTCTAAATATAGTGTTGAACAAGTTGGTGTAACTGTTGAATTTTATGGTGGTGAACTTGACGGAGTTAGTTTTAGTGATCCTGCAACAGTAAAAAAATATGCTAGACGTGCTCAATTAGGTGAAATTTTTGAGTTTGATCGTGCTACTTTAAAATCTGATGGTGTTTTTCGAAGTAGTCCAAGAGGTTGGTTTACTTTTGGTCATGCTACATTTGCTCTTCTTTTTTTCTTTGGTCATATTTGGCATGGTGCTAGAACATTATTTAGAGATGTTTTTGCAGGGATTGATCCTGATTTAGATGCGCAAGTGGAATTTGGAGCCTTTCAGAAATTAGGAGATCCAACAACAAAAAGACAAGTAATATAAATTACTTTTTTCTATGTTTTCAATAGATCAAATATTTAGTACAATTTTATTTATTGAAATTTTTATTTTACTAGTACGAAAGTTATCTGCAAATTTTTACCTAATATACAAATATATGGAAGCATTGGTTTATACATTTTTGTTGGTAGGTACTTTAGGAATTATTTTTTTCGCTATTTTTTTTAGAGAACCACCTAAAATACAAAGTAAAGAGAAAAAATAAAAAATTCATATTCAATTCGAAATTTTGGACTAATGACTTTTAAAAATAAAAAGTCATTAGTCCGATTAGTCTTCATGTTCTTCAAATGGATCTCTAAGTTCATTAGAGGGTTGTCCAAACGCAGTATAAAGAGCATAACCAGTAAAGCTTATAAGTAAACAAGATATGAAGATAGCGACAAAAGTTGCAGTTTCCATTGTTAGGTAGTTCCAAAATAATGGTATATTTTAAATGTATATTTTTTAATATAATAGTACAAAAAGTTAATCAATCTCAACTAATCTGATAAGTTTTATGGCTACACAAATAATTGATGACACTCCTAAAACAAAAGGAAAAAAAAGTGGTATAGGTGATATATTAAAACCATTAAATTCAGAATATGGAAAAGTGGCTCCTGGTTGGGGCACTACCCCTTTTATGGGTATTATGATGGCTCTTTTTGCAGTTTTTTTAGTTGTTATTTTAGAACTTTATAACTCTTCTGTTTTATTAGATGGAGTTTCAGTTAGTTGGTAATAAATAAAAATGAAGCAAAATGAATTGCCGCAAAAAAAAGCGGCAATTCATTTCTAAAAAAGACTCATTTTTTTAATTTAGGTAGTTTAATTGTGTAATTATTAAATTGAAGGATTTTTGAATATGGGTGTGCGCCTTGTGTAAATAAATCTTTATTTATAATACAAAATTCCTTGTTACTTATATATTAAAGATATTTAAAGTAAATTTTTATTTTGTTAAATGTTTACAAATTTTTGAACATTTAAAGCACAAAAAATAAAAAAGGTAAACTATGATTAATTTATATAAATTTATTAATTAAATTTCGTTATCAAAAAAAAAAACCTATATGTATTAATAAAGTATATGTAAATTTTTTTATAAAAGAAAAAAAATGAAAAAAAAGATTTTTACTCATTGTATCTTTTTTTTAGTCATCGGAGTTTAATAGAAATCTACGGTTTAAAAATAATTATTAAGATTTAAACAAGAGAATAAAAAAAAAAGATTACTCAAAATTAAAAATTTATTATATAGAAAAACTTGAGATGAAAACAAAAAAACAAAGTTTTTTTGTTTAAGCTGTAAGATTATAAATAATCATTTACGGTTTTTAGAGGGGGAACCAACCTATCTCAATAAAGTATACGATTGGTTTGAAGAGCGTCTTGAGATTCAAGCAATTGCAGATGATATAACAAGTAAATACGTTCCTCCTCATGTTAATATTTTTTATTGTTTAGGAGGAATTACTTTAACTTGTTTTTTAGTTCAAGTAGCTACTGGTTTTGCTATGACTTTTTATTATCGTCCTACTGTAACTGAAGCATTTTCGTCTGTTCAATATATTATGACTGAAGTCAATTTTGGATGGCTTATTCGTTCAGTTCATCGTTGGTCAGCTAGTATGATGGTTTTAATGATGATTTTACATATTTTTCGCGTTTATCTTACAGGAGGTTTTAAAAAACCTCGTGAATTAACTTGGGTTACTGGTGTTATTTTAGCTGTTTTAACTGTATCTTTTGGTGTTACAGGTTATTCTTTACCTTGGGATCAAATTGGCTATTGGGCGGTTAAAATTGTAACTGGTGTACCAGAAGCTATTCCAGTCATTGGGTCTCCTTTAGTTGAATTATTACGTGGAAGTGTAAGTGTAGGTCAATCTACATTAACTCGGTTTTATAGTTTACATACTTTTGTATTACCTCTTTTAACTGCAATATTTATGTTAATGCATTTTTTAATGATTCGTAAACAGGGTATTTCAGGTCCATTATAATTTACGTAAATAAATTACGAAATTCAAAATCTGTAAATATTGATTTCATTGCCATTTCTTCTTTTTCACTATTTTTTTGAAAAAGAATTTATGGATTTTTTTTTAAGTTCTTTTTTTAGATAAATACTAAAAAAAGATTCTTATATTTTGAATAGATATTTTTAAAAGGAAAGTGGATTATGGGAGTGTGTGACTTTATTTAATAATAATTTTGGTTATACAGAAATTATTGAAAATCTGTTGCATAATTTTTAATAAAATTATGTATTTTTATCCCAATTATTTTTTTTTATAAAAACTTGGGTAATCCTTTTTATATCAAAAATAGTTTTCTATGATCAATTTTTAATATTAAAGACTTCGTAAAATCCAATAAATTTTTTGAAATATTTCAAATATATAAAAAATATAGTATTAAAAATACATTCATTTCCATTGTGTTTTTTTTTTACTATCGGAGTAAAAAAAAGATCTAATGAAAAAAAAAGCAAAATTATTAATAAGTTAAATTTTCGTATAAAAAAATGGAAAACAAGACAATTCAAAAATAATTTGAAATTTCAACTTGAATTATGAGCATAAAAATTTTATATAATGTTTGAGCCGGATGATATTAAATTATCATGTCCGATTCTTCTGGGGGGGTTATCTACCCTAATAACAAAAAAACCTGATTTAAGTGATCCTATATTACGAGCTAAATTAGCTAAGGGTATGGGGCATAATTATTATGGTGAGCCTGCTTGGCCAAATGATCTTTTATATATTTTTCCAGTAGTTATTTTAGGTACTATTGCATGTACTGTAGGTTTAGCTGTTTTAGAACCTTCAATGATTGGTGAACCTGCGAATCCTTTTGCAACTCCTTTAGAAATATTACCAGAATGGTATTTTTTTCCAGTTTTTCAAATACTTCGTACGGTACCTAATAAACTTTTAGGTGTACTTTTAATGGCTGCGGTACCTGCAGGATTATTAACAGTTCCTTTTTTAGAGAATGTTAATAAATTTCAGAATCCTTTTCGCCGTCCAGTCGCTACTACAGTATTTTTAATAGGAACTGTTGTAGCTCTTTGGTTAGGGATTGGAGCTGCTTTACCTATTGATAAATCTTTGACTTTAGGGTTATTTTAAGATATTTTTATTTTTTGTCAAACGAGAAAGAATATCTAAAACTTTTGAGTATTTAGTCAAAAGTTTTAGATATTCTTTCTAGTTTGACAAACGTTTTTCAATCCAATTACCTAAAAATAAAAATTATGTTAATTAACATAATTTTTATTTTTAGGTAATTGGATTGAAAAACGTTTTTTTAATGCTTCCAATACTTGTTCTACTGATTTTTTTCCAAAATTTTTAATTTTGATTAAATCATCTTCACTATAGTTTAACAAATCCGCTATTGTATGCACATTGACTTTTTTAAGACAATTATATGCTCTAGCAGGTAATTCTAGTTGATCAATAAATATATGTTTAAAAGCAACATCTTTTGTCATTTTTTCAATATCTAGTGATACAGATTGAAAAGGAAAATAAGACATATTTGATTCATTTGTTTTTTCTATTCCAAAATTTTTTTCTTTTTTTTCTGAATTAATTAAAGGAATAAATAAATCAATTAAATTGCGAGAAGCTTCATAAAGTGCTTCTTTTGGAGTCAAACTCCCGTCAGTCCATATTTCAAGAAAAAGTATTTCTTTTATTTTTTTTTCATTTTCAAAAGAATGAACACTATAATTCGCATTTCTTATTGGCATAAAAACAGCATCTATAGGGAATAAACCTTCTTGATATTTTTGTAAATTTTGAATACGATATCCACGATCTTTTTCAATATTTAATTCAATTTCTAGCAAAATTTCTTTATTTAAAGTTGCTATGTATTGTGTATTATCAATAATTTTAATACAAGAGGGTCCTTTAATATCTTGAGCAGTTATTTTTTTAGGTCCTAAAACGGAAATATGGGCTTTTTGAGGTTCAAAAGATTCACTTTTGAAAATGATTTCTTTTAAATTAATTAATATATCATGAATAGATTCTTGTAAACCTATTATTGTTGAATATTCATGTTTTACTTTTTTTATTTTAGCATATGTAATAGAAGCTCCTTCAATTTCGTTAAGTAATGCTCTACGCATAGCTATTCCAACTGTATTGGCTTGACCTTTTCTAAAAGGTGAAATAGCGAAACGACCATAAAGAAGACGTTTACTTTCTATTTTAGATTCAATACACTTCCACTGTAATGTTTGAGTAGAAACTTTTATTTCATCTTGAATCATATTAATATTTTTTTAATATTTTTTTAGAGTAGTTTTTTATTTACACACGTCTTTTTCTAGGTGGTCTACATCCATTATGTGGCATCGGAGTTACATCACGTACAAAACTCAGGATTATACCACTGCGACGAATTGCTCGTAATGCTGTATCTCTACCTGGACCTGGACCACTAATCATAACCTCAGCTTGTTTCATACCTTGATCAATTAACATTCGTATAGTATTTTCTGCAGCGGTTTGAGCTGCAAATGGGGTACTTTTTTTTGTACCTTTAAATCCACAAGCACCTGCAGACGACCATGATACAGCTTGCCCTCTAATATCTGTAACAGTTACAATTGTATTATTAAAGCTGGCTTGGATGTGAATAACTCCTTTAGGTAACCTACGTTTTCCTTTACGTAAATTAATTTTTTTGACAGATTTTTGCATTATTTATTATGTATATATATATATATCTTATGTTTATTTTAACTTAAAGTGATTTCTTTAACCTTGTCTTTGTTTGTGTTTTGGATTAGAACAAACCACCATAATTCGTCTTCGACGCCGAATTAATCGACAATTTTCACAAATTTTACGAACAGAAGCGCGGATTTTCATAAATTTTTAACCTCTACTTTTTCTTCTTCAATTTTTTAATTATTTGAAGATTTTGCACGAAGTCTATAAGTTATACGACCTTTAGTTAAGTCATAAGGACTTAATTCGACTTTGACTCTATCTCCTGGTAATATTCGAATATAATTTCGTCGAATTTTTCCTGATATATGAGTTAACACTTGACATCCATTATCTAAATAAACCCGAAACATTGCATTAGGAAGTGATTCTGTAACAATACCTTCCATATCAATTAAATTTTGTTTCTCCATAAAAAGAAGAATCTCCTTTTTAATAAACCAACATTAATAAAAACAATTTTAGCTAGTTTTTTTTATCTAAAAATTGTGGTCTCTACCATACATAACATAAAAGCTCTCCTCCAATTTTTTTTTTTCGAGCTTCCCGATCTGTCATAATTCCCCGAGAAGTTGAAAGAATTACAATTCCCATTCCACCTAAAACTTTTGGAATTTCTTTATGATTAGAATATATTCGTAAACCTGGTTTACTAATTCGTCTTAAAGTTGTTATATAGGATTTTTTTTTTTTTCCTTGATATTTTAAATTTAAAATTAAAATATCTTTAGTTTTTTGTTTATTATCAATAAAATTATCTATAAAACCTTCTTGAAAAAGAATTTTTGCAATATTTCTAGTTATATTAGTGGCAGGTACGTTAACTGTTTTTATTTTTCCTAAATTTGCATTTCTTATTGAGGTTATCATATTAGCAATTGTATCGTTTCCCATAAATACTCCTTAAATTAATTGATAAATATAAAAAAATATTTTTTAAGTTTTTTTTCTTTTTTCATAAAAAAAATTTATTTATAAAACTTCTGGAGCTAATGAAACTATTTTTGTAAAATTAGATTCTCTTAATTCTCGAGCAATTGGACCAAAAACACGAGTTCCTTTTGGATTTCCTTCTTGATTAATAACAACTGCTGCATTATCATCAAATTTTATTATTGAACCATTATTTCGTTTAAATTCTTTACAAGTACGTACAATGACAGCTCTAACAATTTCAGATTTTTTAATGGGCATATTTGGTACTGCTTCTTTAACAACAGCAATAATAATATCACCAATATTTGCATATTTTCGATTACTTGTTCCTATAACTCGAATACACATAAGTTTCCGAGCTCCACTATTATCTGCAACATTTAAAAAACTTTGAGGTTGAATCATCTTTTTTTTAATAAGCCCCCCTAACATGGATTAGAGGGGCACTTTTTAATATTTAAAATTTATATAATATAAGTAAGTAATTAGTAATTTTCTTTAGATTTATTGTTTTTTATTTATAATAGATGTTGTAATAAATTGAGTACGTATAGGCATTTTATATGCGGCAATCTTCATTGCAGCTCTAGCAATATTTTCAGATACTCCACTAATTTCATAAAGTATTTTGCCAGGTTTAACTACAGCTACCCAATACTCTGGAGATCCTTTACCTGAACCCATTCGTGTTTCTGCAGGTCGTAGGGTTATTGGTTTATCAGGAAATATACGAATCCATAATTTACCACCTCTACGAGCATAACGAGTTATAGCTCTTCGACCTGCTTCTATTTGTCTAGAAGTAATCCAAGATGGTTCGAGTGCTTGAAGAGCAAATTTGCCAAAACAAATAAAATTGCCTCGAGTGGATATTCCTTTTAAATTTCCTCTATGTTGTTTACGAAATTTTGTTCTTTTAGGGTTATAGTCGATTTTTTCGCTACTTCAAAACCGGACATGAACTTTTTTATTCATCCGGCTCCTCATGAATAAAAATATAGAAAGTTAAAAAAATTAAAATTAAATAAAAAATTTCATGGGCGAATATTTACTCTTTAATAAATTTTTATTTGTAATAAAAATACAATTAATTGTTTTTTTAATTATTTCTAATTTATTTTTGGTTTTTTTCGCCATCCTATCTTATAAATAAAAATACCAAAAAATTTTTGATTATTTATAGATTCCTTCGTTTTTATGATTTTATAAATTTTGTTTAGGTTTTTTTTCTATAATTGAGCTTTTTTTTTTTTTCATTTTCTTAGTTTTTATTAAAATAAAGCTCTTGTTTTTTTGCTTTTTAATACTATGAAAAAAACCCTACAATATTTTATGAATTAGTCTTTTTTTTTTTTCGCTTCACAAAAAAAATTTGTGGAAATTTTTTTTTATTATAAATTATTATTCTAATATAAAATCATAAATTCTTTTCTAGTTAAAACTAGAATTTCAAAATAATGTTTAAAAACATAATTTTAAAATAAACGAGTCACACACTAAGCATAGCAATTTTTATTTTATGTTAAATTTATAATTTTAAAGTCATTTTATTAAAAAAAAAAGAATTATTCTTCATCTTGAAATATCCAAACTTTGATTCCTAATACTCCGTAAATTGTTTGGGCTGCATAATAGCAATAATTAATTCGCGCTCTTATGGTTTGTAAAGGAACTCTACCTTCTCGTGCCCATTCAACACGAGCAATTTCAGCTCCATTAAGTCGGCCTGCTATTTGTATTTTAATTCCTTTAATATTTCCTTTTTTTGCTAATTCAATAGCTTTTTTCATTGTTCGTCTAAAAGCAACTCTACTTTCTAATTGCAAAGCAATATATTCTGCAAGAATATTAGGTTCTCCGTATGGTTTGGCAATTTCAATTAAAGTCATTTGGAGTCTTCGATCTCCAGAAGATATTAGATTTTGTACATTTAATTTTAATTGTTCAATGCCTTGACCTCGGTTCTCTACTAATAAAGCAGGGAAGCCTGTATATATTTCAACTTGAATTAAATCTGTTTTTCTTTTAATTTCAACGCGAGCAATTCCTCCATAATTAGAAGAATTTTTTATATGTTTTTGTACATATAATTCAATACAATTACGTATTTGTTTATCTTCTTCAAAAATTTTTGAATATTTTTTTGGTTTTGCAAACCAATACGAGCGATGATTTTGTGTTATACCAAGTCTAAAACCAAGTGGGTTTATTTTTTGTCCCATATATATATTTTTTTCAATTATATTAACAAAATTTTGTTAATTTTTTATTATTTAAGAATAGTATTCAGTACAATAGTTATATGACAAGTAGGTTTATGTATAGGATAGCCACGTCCTTGGGCTCTAGGTTGAAATCTTTTAAAAAAAGTGCCTTTATCCACTTTAATTTCGCTTATAAACAAATTGGTTTTACTTAATCCAAAATTATTATTAGCATTTGCAGCTGCAGATGAAAGTAACTGTAATATTGGATTACATGCACGATATGGCATAAATTCTAGTATCATAAGTGCTTGTTCATAAGAACGCCCACGAATTTGACTAATGACTCTTCGTACTTTATGTGGAGACATATGTATATGTTTAGCAATAGCACGAATTTTTTTATTAGAAGTATTTGTTTTCATTAAAAATTATCTCCTAATTAACGGCGGGATTTTTTATCATTTTTTGCATGTCCTCGAAAAGTTCGAGTAGGAGCAAATTCTCCTAATTTGTGACCAACCATACGATCTGTGATATAAATTGGTAAATGTTCTTGTCCATTATGAACAGCTATTGTATGACCAATCATTGTAGGTACAATTGTAGATGCGCGAGACCATGTTATTATTATTTTTTTTTCTTTTTTTAAATTAAGATTTTCTATTTTTTTTAATAAATGATCAGCTACAAAAGGACCTTTTTTTATTGAACGTGTCATTGCGAACTATCCTTTATTTTTCTTTCTTTTTTTTTAGCTTAGCTATTTTTACGACGACGAAGAATAAGAGTATCGCTATATTTATTATTTTTTCTACTTCTTTTTCCAAGTGCAGGATGACCCCAAGGAGTTAATGGTTTTTTTCTACCAATAGGTGCTCTACCTTCTCCACCACCATGAGGATGATCTATAGGGTTCATAACTACCCCTCTCACTTTTGGTCGTTTCCCTAACCAACGTTTGGAACCTGCTTTACCTATTCTTAAATTATTTACATCAATATTTCCAATTTGTCCAATTGTTGCTAAACATTTTTGAGAAATTAATCGAATTTCCCCTGAAGGTAATCTTAATGTCACTAATTGTCCTTCTTTTGCAATAACTTTTGCAACAGTTCCGGCTGCTCTTACAAATTGTCCACCTTTTCCAGGTGTTATTTCGATATTATGAATAGCAGTCCCTAATGGCATATTGGTTGAAGTAGATTTTAAAATTTTTATGTTAAAATCTCTTCCCAAACTGTACAAGCTTTTTTCAAAGCATACAGCTTTCTAGACGTTTTTAAAAATTAATTTTTTTTTTAACATCCTTGGTTTTTTCCATCATCTGGCTTATGATATTCATTTAGCATCAGAAAGGATGACTTTATTTATTTACGTTTCAATTTTTAATTTTTTTTATAACTTAGGAAGCACATTAGTTTTTTTTATTTATTTGATTTTTGAAATTGTCTTTGACCTACAAATCAAAATAAAAATAATTTTATTTTGATAAATTTTTTTTAATAAAATTATTTCCTACTTTAATATTTAATTTATGCTTTAAAAAATTTTCCATATTATAATATCTT
>JAYKYS010000774.1:93991-116684 GCA_036924285.1 Asterella californica
ACTAAGTAGGTTTATTTAGAAAACGCAATGAAATTGTGGCAATAACATCTCACGAAATTGGATGACTGCATTTTTGAGAAATTGCTCGTACATTATTTGAGTAAGTTATCTATTAGTTAGTTGAAAATAACTAATTAGAGCTATATCAATATTCAATTTATAGCCAAATTGATATTGGTACATCCTAGTAATTCTATTCTCAATGCTTTTCAAGCAAAAAAATGACATTGTTACTAGTAAATAACAAGTCTAAAACGAATAGACACTTTCACTCAAATCAGGCTCTGATACTGTCATCATAAAAAAAAGAATCCATTTGCTTTTCTTAGTTTTTCAATACTCCACATAGATCATTGTTTCCATTTTTTTAGATTACTGATAATCATCAGTACATTTTTATTTTTGTTGCAATTTGACATTAGTATAAACAATGAAAAAGAACACCTAGTTCTAAAAGTAAAAACAAGCATCTCCTCAGGTAGGACTTGAACCTACGACCAATCGGTTAACAGCCGACCGCTCTACCACTGAGCTACTGAGGAACAATGAGTTCAATCCTAAAAACATTCAAAAACTTTTCAACTTAGAATTAGCCCATAAACTGTTCAAAGAACCAAAAAATTATTGGATTAAGAATGGAAATAACTTTCAGTACACCCTACCCTATTTTATTATATGGAAAAAAGATAACGATAGCAATCCCCCTAAACTCTCCATCGAAAATTTTTGAGACAAGGGGGAGGCGGTCAACCATCACTATGATCTTCTCCACTGTCCTCCCCGAGATGCTTATTGATCAAGCAAGTTCAACGATTCTACAATCTTAACGATTTGCTAAGTCAACTCATTCTCCCGAAGGGCTACAAAGACCTCTTCCGCTATCCTAAAAGTGAGCAGATCATGGTGAAACGGTCTCAACCTCCTTTACCTATTTTTCCGACTCCTTTCTTTGAATAAAACAAAGCAGATTTTATAGCACTTGGAAATTCTATTCAATCACAAAATCTCTTTCAATCAAATCCCCCTTCCTGTTGGTCCTTTGACCTCTTTGCTTACTTCATGTTGTAGAGTCTTTGGCTCATAGGCTAAATGTTAGAGTACGTAAGATTCTATCCGATCTACTCCGGTTTTTTGTTAATCAAGTAGTGAGGTTGTGGAAAAGTCAGGAAAAATACATATTCACGATTGTATCCTCATTTTTTTCAATAATTGAAAATTGACTTAATCAATGAATTCAAAGAATTCAAAAGCTCACAATAACATAAAATATGTTATCATAAATAAATATTATTTAAATAATATAGCTATATAAAAAAAATAAAAACATAAAAAAAACTAAAAAAAATAAATAAGAAGTAATTCTTCCTCCTTCTATATATTTTAAACTTTCACCTCCAAAAAAACTAAAAATACCAATTCCATTTATAATTCCATCAATAATCCATTGATCAATAAAAGAAACTATTTTAATTAAAAATCTTAAACTTTTCACAAAAAAATAATCATAAAATCCATCTATATAAGCTCGATAATAAGACCAGTTATAAATAAAAGTGGAAAAATGATAAAAAAACACATTGATTTTAGATGGATTTTTTAATTTTTTTTTTTCTTTTTTAAACAAATCAATTTTAGGACCATATAAAGAAAAGGCAATTAATATTCCAAAAAATGCTATAATAATAGAAGGAATTGCATTCAATAAAAATTCTAAAAATTTTTCTGAATTAATATAATTAAAGGAATTTATTGATAAAGTAAGCCAATAAGATAAAAAATCAACGTTCATTTTATTTTCATCAAATAAAATTCCTATAAAACCTATTAATAAAGTAGGTATTGTTAATATAATTAAAGGAAATAACATTATATTATTTCCTTCTTTAGGATATAAAAGATATTTTTTATCTAATTGATATTGTTCTTTATTAAATTGTAAACTTCCCCATATTGAAATAGAAGACATTTTTGTCGAGTCATCAAAAAAATGGCCACGAAAATCACCTTCAAAAGTTAAAAAATATATACGAAACATATAAAAAGCAGTTAAACCAGCTGTAAAAAAAGCAATTGACCCTAAAACAGGAAAATATAACCAACTGTTTACCAAAATTTCATCTTTAGACCAAAAACATGCAAAAGGTGGAATTCCACAAAGAGAAAGTGTACCAAACAAAAAAGTTATTGCAGTTATTGGCATATATTGTCTTAAACCACCCATAAAAATCATATTTTGACTTTTATTAGGATGATAACCTACAATAGGTTCCATAGAATGAATAACTGAACCCGAACCAAGGAATAATAAAGCTTTTGAATAAGCATGCGTAATAAGATGAAATAAACCAGCTTTATAAGATCCTATACCTAAAGCTAACATCATATATCCTAATTGTGACATCGTAGAATAAGCTAATCCTTTTTTAAGGTCTTTTTGAGCTAAAGCAATAGTAGCTCCTAATAAAGCTGTAATAGCACCTATCCAAGAAATAATATTCATAACAAAAGGTAACATTTGAAAAAGAGGAAACATTCGAGCAACCAGAAAAATACCAGCTGCAACCATAGTTGCAGCATGAATAAGAGCTGAAATTGGTGTAGGTCCTTCCATAGCATCTGGTAGCCATATATGTAATGGAAATTGTGCAGATTTAGCCACTGGACCTAAAAACAAAAATAAACCACAAAACGTAGAAAAAACTAAATTAATTTGATTATTAATTAGTAATTCAAAAAATCGTTTTGCTAATTGTTGAAAATCAAAACTACCTGTTATCCAATAAAAACCCAAAATACCTAATAATAATCCAAAATCACCTATACGATTTGTAACAAAAGCTTTTTGACAAGCATTTGCTGCGCTTGGTCTAGTAAACCAAAAACCAATCAATAAATATGAACACATCCCAACTAATTCCCAAAAAACATAAACTTGTATTAAGTTAGGACTTAGAACTAAACCTAACATTGATGCAGTAAAAAGACTTAAATAACAAAAAAATTTTATATATCCTTCATCATAAAACATATAACTATCACTATAAATCATAACCAGAACTGCTACTGTAGTTACTAAAACTAACATCATTGCAGTAAGTGGATCAAGTAAATATCCTATTTCTAAAACAAGATTTTTATAAAGAACCCAAGACCATAAATATCTATGAATTGGACTACCGGTTATTTGTTGCCAAAATAAATGAATCGAAACTAGCATTCCTAGACTTAAAAATATAATACTAACAGAAGAAGATATACGACGAAATTTTTTAATAGATTTTGGAAAAAAAAATAATCCTAATCCTAAAAAACTAGAAGCTAAAAATGGAAACAATGGTACAAGCCAAACATTCTGAAATATAAGTTCCATAAAACATTTTTATTAAAAATAAAACTTTATATTTTTATCAATTTTCGTTTATAATTCAAAAAAAAATATATATATAAATGATTTATATTTTTGCTTTTTAATTAATAAAAAAAACTAAAAAAGATATTTATAATATAAAGTAATATAATATTATATATCTTTTTTTTTTTTTACTAAAAGATATATATTTTTTTAATCAATTTAAACTAAAAAAAAATGAAAATTGATTAAAAAAATATTTTGTTCTATTCTAGTTTAAATTAAAAAATAGAATCCAATTTTTATTTCAAACAAATTAATAAATTTAAAACATTTATAATATAATGAGTACATATGCAATAATTGAAACCGGAGGGCAGCAACTCCGAGTAGAACCTGGAAGATTTTATAATATTCGTCATTTTGTCTCATTAATGCCCAATCAATTAGAACAAAATACAAAAATATTAATTTATCGAGTATTAATGATTCGTCAAGAATCGAATATAAAAATAGGACATCCTTGGTTAAAAGGGGCAATAGTTAAAGGTAGAATTTTACATTCTTGTCTTGAAAAAAAAATAACAATTTACAAAATGATTTCTAAAAAAAAAACACGACGTAAATTAGGATATCGACAAAAGTCAACTCGATTTATAGTTGATTCTATTTTTTTAAATGGAAAAGAAATTTAATTATAAAAAAATTTTTTCATTCAAATATATTAAAAAAAAAGAATCAAATCTATAAAATTTTTTAAAGCAATTTTTATAAATAAAAGGTAAGGTATTTTTTATTATGGCAGTTCCAAAAAAACGTACATCTAAATCTAAAACACGAATTCGTAAAGCTATTTGGAAAAATAAAGCTAAGAAAAGCGCTTTAAAAGCTTTTTCTTTAGCTAAATCTATTTTAACAAATCGTTCAAAAAGTTTTTATTATACAATAAATGATAAATTATTAAATTCATCTAAATCCATATCAACATCTAAATTAGATGAAATATAAAACAAAAAATTTATAAAATAAATTTTTTGTTTTTATAAGTAAAAAAAAAAGAAAAAAATAAGAAAGTTAATAAGTTTAACTACATTTTTTGTAGGTAATTAAAAAATGATTCCACTTTTTTTTATTCCTCCTTTTATAATACTTTTCATTACTAAAGGAAAACTTCGATTTTTGACTAAATTTGAATTAGCCTTAGCTTTTGCATTGCATTATGGTACTTTTATATTAGCTTTACCCATTTTTTTTTTGTTATATAAAACTAAACAACAACCTTGGAATATCTTACTACAAATAGCTCTTGAACCTATTGTATTATCTGCTTATAGTTTTACTTTTTTAACCGCTTTATTGGCTACAATAATTAATGCAATCTTTGGCTTAATTCTTGCTTGGGTTTTAGTAAAATATGATTTTCCAGGAAAAAAACTTTTAGATGCTACAGTAGATCTTCCATTTGCTCTTCCAACTTCAGTTGGAGGATTAACTTTAATGACTGTATTTAATGATAAAGGATGGATCAAACCAATTTGTTCATGGTTAAATATCAAAATTGTTTTTAATCCTATAGGAGTGCTTTTAGCAATGATTTTTGTATCTTTACCTTTTGTAGTACGTACAATACAACCGGTTTTACAAAACATGGAAGAAGATTTAGAAGAAGCTGCATGGTGCTTAGGCGCATCATCTTGGACAACTTTTTGGCATATTTTATTTCCACCATTAACCCCTTCGTTATTAACAGGAACTGCGTTGGGTTTTTCTAGAGCTTTAGGGGAATACGGCTCAATAGTTTTAATAGCATCTAATATTCCAATGAAAGATTTAGTAATTTCTGTACTTCTTTTTCAAAAACTTGAACAATATGATTATCAAAGTGCTATTATTATTGCAAGTTTTGTTTTAATAATTTCATTTATTGCACTTTTATTTATTAATAAAATTCAATTATGGAAAAAAACTTTTAATAAATAAATTTTTTAAAGAATTAACAAATAAGAAAGTGTATTTCATAAATAGTTATGAAATACACTTTCTTATTTGTTAATTCTCAATTTTTTTGAATATCCGAATAGGATAATTTGAACCTACGACTTTATTTATTCTAAGATTACATACTGTCAAATTGTGTCAAAGTTTTTAACAGTTTTTTTTTTATCAATTTTTTTAATTTTCAATTTATTTTGAATATTAATTGTTTTTATTTAGGATAATTTTTGTTATAATTTATTCAGATAAGCCGCTATGGTGAAATTGGTAGACACGCTGCTCTTAGGAAGCAGTGCTAATGCATCTCGGTTCGAATCCGAGTAGCGGCATAAATTTTCTTAATAAAATTGATTTTTTAATATCTTTTGTCTTTTTATTTATTTATAATTAATATTATTATATATTTTTTTGTTAATTCAATTTAAAAAACTTGAAATTTTTTATTATGACATTTATAACCTTAGAACAGCTTTTAGCACATACATCTTTTTTTCTTCTGTTTTTTGTTACTTTTATTTATTGGGGCAAATTTCTTTATATAAATATTAAAACAATAACTATTTTAGGACAAATAAGTATGAAATTTGCTTTTTTTTGTATAACAAGTTTTTTATTAACTCGTTGGGTTTCTTCAGGACATTTTCCTTTAAGTAATTTATACGAATCTTCTATGTTTCTTTCTTGGAGTTTTACATTAATTCATTTAATTTTAGAAAACAAAAGTCAAAATACATGGTTAGGTATAATAACTGCACCAAGTGCAATGTTAGCTCATGGATTTGCCACTTTAAGTCTTCCAAATGAAATGAAGGAATCCGTTTTTTTAGTTCCAGCTTTGCAATCTCATTGGTTAATGATGCATGTAACTATGATGATGTTAAGTTATGCTACTCTTCTATGCGGATCTTTATTAGCAATAACTCTTTTAATTATTACAGTAACAAAAAAAAAAAATTTTCCAATATTTGCTTCTTATTTTCAATTTTCTTTTAATTCTTTTATTTTTCAAAATTTTATACAACCAATTGAAAATGAACTATTTTTATATAAACTACAAAAAATTTTCTATTTTATTAATTTTCGTAAATGGCAATTAATAAAAGAATTAGATAATTGGAGTTATAGAGTAATTAGTTTAGGATTTCCTCTTTTAACTATTGGTATTCTTTCTGGCGCAGTATGGGCAAATGAAGCGTGGGGATCATATTGGAATTGGGATCCTAAAGAAACGTGGGCTTTCATTACTTGGTTAATATTTGCTATTTATTTGCATACTCGAATGATTAAAGGTTGGCAAGGAAAAAAACCAGCAATTATAGCTTCATTAGGGTTTTTTATTGTTTGGATTTGTTATTTAGGAGTTAATTTATTAGGAAAAGGTTTACATAGTTATGGATGGTTAATTTCAAATTAAATAAATATATATTATTGAAATATATATAGTAAAATATATATTATTTCAAATAGTGAATTGATAGACATTTATTTATATATAGATAAATTATATTATTCACTATTTGAAATAATTTTTTTAGTCAAATTTATACGTTTTTTTAATGTTTAAAATTTTAAATTTGTTTTAATAAAAATAATATAACTTCAATTTTTGCAATTACAAATAAACAAATTGAAACTAAAAATTATAGATTTAAGAAAAAATTATTAGATAAAATAAAATTGACTTTACTATTCCAAATAGATAAAACAAAATTAGGATAAATTCCAATACCTATAATTGGAAAAAATAAACAAATTAAAATAAAAATTTCTCGCGGTCCAGCGTCCATAAGATATGGTGTTAAATTATTAGACAATTTATACCCATAAAACATTTGACGTAACATGGATAATAAATAAATAGGAGTCAAAATAATACCAATTCCTTGAATTATTATAATTATAACTTTAAATAAAAAAGAATAATTAGCATTATCAATTATTCCTAAAAAAACCATTAATTCTGCTATAAAACCACTCATACCTGGCAAAGCTAAAGATGCCATCGAACAACTACTAAATAAAGTAAATATTTTAGGCATAAAAGTACCTATACCACCCATTTGATCCAAAACTAGAGTACGTGTTCTATCGTAACTGATTCCTGCTAAGAAAAAAAGTGAAGCACCAATTAAACCATGTGAAATCATTTGTAAAATAGCACCGTTAAGACCTAAATTTGTAATTGATCCAATTCCAATAAGAACAAACCCCATATGTGATATTGAAGAATAAGCTATTCTTCTTTTTAAATTACGTTGACTTAGAGATGTTAAAGCTGCATAAACTATTTGGATTGCGCCTAAAAGGACTAACCCTGGAGCAAAAAAAGAGTGCGCATGGGGAAGTAATTCCATATTAATTCTAATTAAACCATAAGCTCCCATTTTCAAAAGTATTCCAGCTAAAAGCATACATGTACTATAGTGTGCTTCTCCATGAGTATCTGGTAACCAAGTATGGAAAGGTATCATTGGTAATTTAACAGCATAGGCTATTAAAAAACTTAAATATATTATTATTTCTAATTCCAAAGGATATGTTTTATTAATTAAAAGTTGAAAATCAAAAGTATATTCATTAGAATTATAAAATGCCATAATGAGACCCCCTATTAAAATAAAAAGGGACCCGGCTGCAGTATACAAAATAAATTTTGTGGCAGCATATAAACGTCGTTTTCCTCCCCACATTGCTAAAAGTAAATAAACAGGAAGTAATTCTAATTCCCACATGAAAAAAAATAGTAAAATATCTTGAGAAGCAAATAGTCCAATTTGTCCACTATACATTGCTAACATCAAAAAATAAAATAATCGTGGATTTCGTGTTACAGGCCAAGCCGCTAAAGTAGCTAAAGTAGTTATAAATCCTGTTAATAAAATAAGTCCTATTGAAAGTCCATCAATTCCTAATCTCCAATGAAAATTAATAAAGCTAATCCAATTATAATCTTCTTTTAATTGGATTAAATTATTATTATATTGATAGTGATAACAAGAAATATAGGTTATTAAAAGAAATTCTAATAAACAAACACCTAAAGTATACCATCGAATAATTTTATTTCCTGTGGAAGGTAAAAATGGAATTACTAAACCTGCAGATATAGGAAAAAGAACAATAATAGTTAGCCAAGGAAAATGGTTCATAATAAAGATAAAAAAAAATTTAATAAGAACCTATATCAAAAATAGGTTCTTATTAAAAAATATATAAAGTATTTGTATTGATTATTTTATTATATTAACTATTTATTAATAGTATAAATTAATAAGATACACCCATACTACGAGTAGTCTCGTTTCCCAAATAAACGCGTACACTTAGAAAATCAGTCGGACAAGCAGATTCACATCTTTTACAACCTACACAATCTTCTGTTCGAGGAGCAGAAGCTATTTGACTAGCTTTACATCCATCCCAAGGTATCATTTCTAATACATCTGTAGGACAAGCTCTTACACATTGAGTACAACCAATACATGTATCATAAATTTTGACTGCATGTGCCATTTAAATAACTCCTAATTTGGAAAAAACCTTAAATTAAATAAAAGATGTGTATATATATTTTTTTAGTCATTTTATTTTTTTTTATAAATTAAATTTATATATACACAATTTATATAGATAATAGTAATATATTTATTTATATATAAATATATTACTACTATCTATATAATAATCTATATAACTTTTTTTTATTTATATATTTATATATTAAATAGTTTATAAAGACTATTACCATTTTAGCAAATTAAATTGATCAATACGAGTTGATTTTCTATTTCGGTAAATAGCTAAAACAATAGCTAATCCAATAGTGGCTTCAGCAGCAGCAATTGCTATAATAAAAATGGAAAAAATTTCTCCTTTTATTTGTGAACTATCGAAAAAATTAGAAAAAGTTACTAAATTAATATTAACAGCATTAAAAATCAATTCAAGACACATTAAAGCTCTAACCATATTTCGACTTGTAATTAATCCAAAAATGCCAATACAAAATAAAAAAGTTCCTAAATTAAGTATATGTTCAAGCATAAAAAATTTCCTTCTAATTTTTCATTTATAGATTTGATTTTTTATTCATTAGAATAATTAAAAATTAGAAAAATCATTTTTTTCTAATTCAATTTTTTTTTCACGACGAGCTAAAGTAATAGCACCTATTAAAGCAATTAAAAGAATTATAGACATAAGTTCAAATGAAAGTAAAAATTCCGTTAATAATTCAGAACCAATAAGTCTAACAGTATTTATAAAAATCATTTCTTTTACTACAAAATTAGGTTTTGTCATTGAAAAAATTTGAGACCATGATGTAGTATAAATCAAATTACTTAATAATAAAAAAAGACCTGTACAAAGAGTTAAAGTAATTCCATCGCCTATTGTCCAATAAACAAAAAAATTTGAATATTGTTTTTTATTTATTAACATAACAGCAAAAACAATTAAAACATTAACAGCTCCTACATAAATTAAAATTTGTGCAGCAGCCACAAAATCTGCATTTAATAAAAGATATAATAACGATATACAAAAAAAAACAAAACCTAACAAAAGAGCAGAATAGACTATATTAGTAAAAAACACTACACCTAAACTTCCTAATATAAGACCTAACTCTAAAAAAAGAAAAATAGTTTCATAAAATGATTCGGGTAATTTCATATAGCTCACAATAATAAAATCCGATATTTTTTCACAAATGAAATTTGTTAGAAACAAAAAAAGATAAATGAATAGTTCAAAAAACATAAAAAAAACTTAATTTCCAGAATTTGTAACATTTCGAAAATTAACATGTCCCTCCAGTTTTCCTTTAGACAAAGAAGTTAAATTAAAAACGCTTTCTATTGTCAAATCTTCAATTATTGATATAGGTAAACGTCCTAATGCAATTTGATCATAATTTAATTGATGACGATTATAAGTTGAAAGTTCATATTCTTCAGTCATAGACAAACAATTTGTAGGACAATATTCAACACAGTTTCCGCAAAAGATACAAACTCCAAAATCAATACTATAGTTTTTTAATTGTTTTTTTTTTATAGTTTTTTTTAATTCCCAATCTACAACTGGTAAATTAATTGGACATACACGTACACACACTTCGCAAGCAATGCATTTATCAAATTCAAAATGAATACGACCTCGAAATCGTTCAGAGGGTATTAATTTTTCATAAGGATATTGAATAGTTGTAGGTAAACGATTCATATGATCTAAAGTAACTAAAAATCCTTGACCGATATATCTTGCAGCTTGTATTGCTTGTTGACTATAATTTTTTAAACCATTTATCATAGAAAACATATCAAAAATTCCTTCATAAATTTTATTTGTTTGTTTTTTTTTAGATTTATAATAAAAAAAGTTGAAAAGAGGTTGTTAATAATAAATTACCTAAAGCAATAGGTAAAAGAAATTTCCAACCAAGATTTAATAATTGATCTATTCGTATTCGAGGTAAAGTCCATCTTGTCATTATTGAAATAAATAAAAATAAATAAGATTTAATTAATGTAATAAAAATTCCGATTATTATATTGAGAACATCACTAACTCCATTATTCAGTAAATTCCAATCAAAATTTTTAAAAATAGACAAAAATGGAATCGAAAAATGCCACCCTCCTAAATAAAGAATTGTTACAAATAACGAAGAAACTAACAAATTGAGATAAGAAGCTAGATAAAAAAAAGCAAATTTCATACCTGAATATTCAGTTTGATAACCTGCAACTAATTCTTCTTCTGCTTCTGGCAAATCAAATGGTAGTCTTTCACACTCTGCTAAAGAAGCAATAAAAAAAATCATAAAACCAATAGGCTGACGCCATAAATTCCAACTTAAAAACCCATACTTAGATTGTGCTTCAACTATATCAACTGTACTCAAACTATTAGATAATTATAGTCGATATTAACATTACTATTCATATCTCTATTTCAAAACCGTACGTGAAATTTTCATTTCATACGGCTCCTCAATGGTTATTTAAATAAGAAAAACTATATAGTTTTTTTACCAACGAGATTCTGTTTGCTATAAAAATAAAAGCTTATGAATCTATCTTAATTTTTACAACTTTGGGCTAGCGCTAACTTTCCATTAAAAAAATTTTGATTCTTTTATTATAATAAAAGAATCAAAATTTTTTTAATGGAAGAATTGTAAAAAAATTATTTCGTTCCTAATAGTCATTTTTGTAGTAGATAGGGATATACTTTTACTTGAGCTTTAAAGGAAATACTACTTAAAAATCTCTACTAATATTAAGTCCTTATTCTCATTTTGACATTTTTTATTTTTTTTACTAATTTTTTGCGTATTTTAGGTTTTCTTACCTTCTACTTTTGCTTATTCAATATATAAATTAAATTATATTATTGATTTTTTTCCGCTGTCAGGATTAGATCGCTATTCTTTTACCTGGAAAAAATATTTTTTTGTTGAGTGTACATAGCTTTCACTCTTGTATAAAGAGGATGGGACTTGATTTTTTTACTGCAAAGTTCAATGCTGTTTAATCTCACCCATATGACTATTTAGTTTTTTATTAAACATTAAAAAATTTATTACTCAAATTTTTTAAGTATTTGAACGAATCACACGTAGAGCTATAGATAAAACACTTAAGGCTAAAGGAATTTCATAACTAATAGATTGAGCAGCAGCTCTTAAACCACCTAAAAAAGAATATTTATTATTGGATCCATAACCAGCCATAAGTAGTCCAAGAGGAACAATACTAGAAACAGCAATCCAAAAAAAAACTCCTATACTAAAATTAGCTAAAATAACATTATATTCAAAAGGAATTACTAAATAGCTTAAAAAAACTGGTATAAGAACTAAAATAGGTCCAATATTAAATAACCAAACATCTCCTTGTGCTGGAACAATATCTTCTTTTAAAAAAAGTTTGATTCCGTCAGCTAAAGCTTGAATAATTCCTAAAGGACCAGCATATTCTGGTCCAATCCGTTGTTGAATTGCGGCAGATATTTTTCTTTCAAGCCATACAAGTACTAATACTCCAATAGTCACTACTAACATAAGAATGAAAATAGAAAAAACAATCCATAAAAAATAAAAAAACTCTGGAGAAAAACCTATTGAAAAAAAAGAAAAAAATTTATCTTTTAAATTTATATTTAAAATCATTTTAACGATCAACCTCTCCCATAATGATGTCTATACTACCTAAAATTGTCATAATATCTGCTAATTTCATTCCTTTGACTAATTTAGGAAGAACTTGTAAATTGATAAATCCAGGTGAACGAATTTTAAACCTCCAAGGAAAAACACTATCATCTCCAATTAAAAAAATACCTAATTCTCCTTTAGGTGCTTCTACTCTTACATAATGTTCTTGTTTTGGTAATTTAAAAGTTGGCGAAGGTTTTTTACTAATAAACTGATATTCAAATAAATTCCACTCTGAGTTTTTTCCTTGACTAAGTCGACGTGCTTCTAAATTTTCAAAAGGTCCTCCAGGAATTGCTTTTAAAGCTTGTTGTATTATTTTCACAGATTCTTTCATTTCTCCAATTCGTACTAAATAACGAGCTAATGAATCTCCTTCTTTTTGCCATTGAATTTTCCAATCTAATTCATCATAACATTCATAATGATCTACTTTACGAAGATCCCATTGAACTCCGGAAGCTCGTAGCATAGGTCCTGATAATCCCCAATTAATTGCTTCTTCTCTAGTAATAATACCTATTCCTTCAACTCGTTTTACAAAAATAGGATTATTTGTAATAAGTTTTTCATATTCATTTATTTTAGGTAAAAAATAATCACAAAAATCTAAACATTTGTCTATCCAACCATAAGGTAAATCTACAGCAACTCCTCCAATTCGAAAATAATTATGCATCATTCGCATCCCAGTAGCAGATTCAAATAAATCATAAATCATTTCTCTTTCTCTAAAAATGTAAAAAAAAGGAGTTTGTGCACCAATATCAGCCATGAAAGGTCCAAGCCATAGTAAATGAGACGCAATACGACTTAATTCGAGCATAATAATGCGTATATAACTTGCTCTTTTTGGAACTTGAATGTTTGTTAATTTTTCTGGTGCATTTACAGTTATTGCTTCTGTAAACATTGTAGCTAAATAATCCCATCTTGTAACGTAAGGAAGATATTGTACAATTGTTCTATTCTCAGCTATTTTTTCCATTCCTCTATGTAAATAACCTAATACAGGTTCACAATCCAATACATCTTCTCCATCTAAAGTAACAATAAGTCGAAGAACACCATGCATTGATGGATGATGAGGACCCATACTTACTATCATGGGTTTATTTTTAGTAAGTATCATCATATGCCACTCTCCTTTTCATTTTTTTTAATAATAAAAAACCACATTTTTAGATCAATTTAGATATATAATATATAAAAAAAAATTATTATAATTTGGAAAATTTTTTTAATTTTTTTTTAATCCACGAATGCCTAATTGATTAATCAATTTTTCATAACTAACAAAATTAGTTTTAAATAAATAAGCTAAAAGACGTTTACGTTTTCCTAAAATTTTCCATAAACCTCTTTGAGATGAATAATCTTTACCATGTTTTTTAAAATGATAAGTTAATTTTACAACTCGATTAGTTAAATGAAATATTTGAAATTCAACAGATCCTTTTGTTTTTTCAGAAATAGAAGATAAATTCATAAATAAATTTTTTGACATAAAAAATTCTCCTAAAATATATTAAAATTAAATAAAAATATTTAATTAATTCTTTGTTTTTTATAGAAAGATAGTAAAAAATGAAAATGTAATCAATATAATAATTAAAAATTGTTTTCTTTTAAAAAATTTGTTAGAAAATAAAGTTTATAAACTCTATTTTCTAACAAGAAAGTATAGGGTTTAAAAATAATATTCAATTTTTTAAGTTAATAAAGAAGGATACATTCGAAATCTAAGCATAGAAAATCTACTACCATTTATTGTATTAAACCAAAATCTATTCATACAAGCTAAATCTTCAAATCGATAACTAGTCCAAATAAAACGTTTAATTTTTTGAATTTTGTTTTTATAAAAGTTTTTTTTTAAAAATTTTTTATTAAGTTGTGTATTTTTTTTGTTTTTTAAAGATAAAGAATTTAAAATTCGAAATTTTCTACGACCTTTTGGAAGTAAAATATTTTCAAGATTAAACGAATTAAAAATTTTTTTTTCTTTTTTTTCGAAAAATTGTATTTCTAAAAAATCATCAAAATTATCTAAATTTGATATCTGTTTAAATTTATATTTTAAATTCAAAAAAGTACTTACCATTTTATACATTAAAATTTGATCATCTAATAATCGCGCTAAACGATGTTCCGAATTAATAGTTAATTGATTTATACTAGTATTTCTACGAAAAAAAAGATGAAATAAATTTAAATCTTCTCGCATTTTACTGGAAAGAGAAATATTATTTTCTTTATTTTGCATAAAAGTCATAAGGGAAGCCATATTTCCTAATTTTTTAAATTTTTTTTCTAAAGTTTTTGATTTCCATCTCCATTGACGAATAGATTGATTAAGTTCTCTTTTTCTGAATAATTTTGTGTTTTGAATTATTTTTTTATTATTCTCTTTTATAATAGAATTTTTTAGAAGTGAATTTTTTTTATTTTTTTCTTCTATCAATTCTGGAATAAGCCATAATAACAGATTATATTCAAAAAAAACATTTTGTTTTATAAAAAAAAAATCTAAATAATTTGCTTTTTTATTATAAATAAAATAAGATTTCTGTATTTTATTTATAATAATATTATTATATATTTTTTTTCTTTTTAAATTGAAAAATTTTCTAATTGTTGAATTTTTTGTAAAATCAAAACAACTATAAATTAATAAATTTTGTTTAAATATTTTGTTACGTTTTTTAATTTGTTCTAATAAAGAAATATTAATAAAGGTAGAAATCTTCTTATTTTGTTTATTAATATTTAAATTTTTATTTTCTTCTTTTTTCCAATGCTGACTAACTTGATCTCTCCATTGTTGAGGTGTTATTTTAGACCATTCTTTAGATGAAAAATTATATCGATTAAAACATTTTAACCATTCTTTCCAATTTTCTTCTTTAAATTTTTGTAATTTAATAGATTCATTGATTCCTTGATTAGATAAAAAACTTTCAAAGTTTTTTTTTAGACATAAATGGGATATCCAATATTTTAATAAATATTTTAAATAAGACTTATTTTTTGTTTTTATTTCCCATACTTTTTGAAATATGTATGCTTGAGAAATTAATATCATTATTTGTTTAAAATTAACTTTAAATTTTTTTTTAATTACAATTGAATATTTTTTTTATTTTAATTATCGTTCAAAAATTTTAAAATATTATTAATCAATTTTTTTCTATTTATTTTCAAAATAATTTTAATTTTTTGAATATTTATATGAAAATTTTGAGGTAATTTTTGTATTAATTGAACATTTTTTTTGTAAATTTTTATTAAATTTTTCTTCAAATTTAACGGTTTTTTTTTATTTAAATTGAAATGTTTATCTATATACATATATTTTTTTTTTATCAAATTTTCTAAATTATTTATATATATTAAAGTTTTATATTCAGAATTTTGAAAAAAATTATCATTGTTAATATTTTCTTTTAATAATTTATTATTATTATTTAATTGAGTAATTCCTAAATTTTTTTGGTAAAAATCTAAATTAGTTAAATTAGTATTAATATATTCATTTTTTTTAATGTCCAATTTTTTTAAATGATCAATATCAGATATTTTAGATAATTTTTTTTTTGTTAAAATATTTTTGAAAATTTGATACGGTTTAGAAAAAATATTTTTTTGCAATTTTTTTTTTATGGGTTTCCAAAAAGAAGGTTGTTTTTTTATATTACCAAAAGGTAAATTAGTTTGAAAACCCCAAGCAGTTAAATAACAATAGTTTAACTTTTTCTTTTTAACTAATTCATTAGAATATTTTTTATTTTTATCTAAATTTTTAAAAAAATTTGTCTCATCAGAAATGAAATTTAATCTTTTATTTTTTATATTGGGTAAATTACTTATATTTTGAATTTGATGCCAAGGTTTTAAATAAAAAGGATAAATTATTTTTATTTGAAGACCGTCTCTAAGCCATTGTTCTGGCAATTCTTTTTCTGAAACTTCAGTCCCATCATATGTGCATCTTATATGAATTTCTTTATTCCATTCATACCAATCTTGATTCCATTCAGGAATTTGAAATAATAATAAACGAGCTACATTTTTTAATATTATTAATATAGGTAATATCACATATTTTCGTAGATGTGATTGAATAAGTAATAGCCAACTTCTTCCCCATTGAGCTAACGGAAAGTCCCATCTGTTTGCTATAGCAAATCGATCTGCTTTTGTTCTCTTTATAAATAAAGCTTTTTCATTTAGTGATTCTTTTTTTTTTTCAAAAATATTTTGAAATGATGGTCTTCTTTTCAAAATATTTTTGACATTTAAAGAATCTTTTAAAAAAGTAGGTTTTTCTATTATTCGTAAAAAAAATGGAGAACTTATTTTCAGTTGGAAAATTTTCCATATTAAAGTTTTACGTCGTCGAGCACGCATAGATCCTTTTACTAATTTTCGACGAAAATCAGATTGTTGCGAAAAACGTCTTATAATTTTTCTTCTTTTATCTTTTCCTTTTATTAAATATCCTAAATTTTTAACTTTTCTTTGACGAATATCAGTAACTCCAATAGCTATAACATCAAATTTATCATTTTTCAATTTTGAAGTCCATCTCGGTATTTCTTTATTTATTTCTTGAAATTGAGAGTTTTTATCAATTTTAATTATTTTTGTTAATAAAAAAGGAATATTTTTTAGTTGAGTAAAATCACCTAAAAATACATTTTTCCAAGCATTTTTAAGTGTATTCCATTTATCTTTTTGTAAGTAATTAAAAAATAAAATTTTTTGTCGAGGAGATAAATTTAAGATAAGTTCCCAATTAAGATTTGATTTTCGATTTATCTTTTTACGTGTATTCTCAATTGATGAAATATTTTGTTTATTTAATAGTTGTGTTGTATTTTCATCAAAAAAATGGATCTGTTTCAAATTTGTATCAGTTTTTGTTTTTTTTGATTTATTAATAAGTAAACTTAAAATGCGCTTAGCATCTTGATTTAAAGGTTCCCAAGGTAAGCTTAAATTTTTATTTTCTAATTTTTGACATTTATTAGAAATCCAATTTTTTATTTTATTCTCTTTTTTTGATAAATGTAATGTTTTTTGCGTTTTCGTTAATTTATAAGATTTTTCTGTTAAAAGCCAAGGTGATTTTGAAATTATCATTGTTTTATCACATTGTTTAGTTAACAAAGGATCACAAATTTTTGTAAAAATATTTCCTTCAAAAGTAGATAATATATATTTTTTTTCAACAATTTCTCCTAAAAAAAATCCATTATCTAAAAATTTAAATCGATTTTGCAATTCTTTGTAGATTTTTACTTTTTTTTTTTCTTTATTGTTAATCCATTCTTCATAAATTTCATTATATGAGAAAGCATTCAAATTCATTAAAATTTTTTGCAAATTTTTTTCAAAATAAAACAAACTTGGTAAATATGTAAAAGATAGTCTTGGTTTTCCATCACTTAAAGATATATTAAAAAAATATTGAGATACTTTTTTTTTTATAGGACTCTGACTACTAAATCGACTATTTTCTATATATTTGAATGGTCTATTCCATCTTCGATAATCAAAAAAAAGAGTTGGCCAAGATTTTGTTAATGCAAAGGATTCCTCTGGTTTTGATAAATTAAATTGCAAATTGTCATTAAATTTTTTTGTAATAAAAGGTATTGGAGCTCTTCCTAAATGTAATAATGAAAAACTTAATATAATAATACTAAAAGTTCGATAAATAATACGTTTAACTAAAAGATAAAGGATAGGTGAATCAGATTCTATACGAAATAAAAGTAATTTACCCAAAATTACAAATAAAAATTGACCAAAACACCAACCTAAAAAACTACTTAGTAAGAAAAAGAAATTATTACTATAACGAAAAATAAAAATATTTAACAATCTGGCTAAAACAGGACTTGGTAAAACAACAGGATTAAATAATTGAAATATAAGATTATCCAAAAATATTTTCAAAATTCGAGTATCTTTAATAGATGTTATAGGTTTTAATGATTGATAATCTATTAAATCTTTAATTTTATACCAAAAAAATAAAATATATGGTAAAACCAACAAAGTTAATAAATGAGGTTTTATTAATATAACATACAACGGTGAATAATAAATTGATAAAAATATTAAAGATTGTCCTGTAATTAACCCACTAACAGCTGCTATACCACTAAGATTTCCTTCTAAAAGAAAAGCTCTTATAGATAAAAGTTGAGAAGGACCAATGGGTAAAGTAGTCAAAAATCCATAATATATTCCAAACAAAAAAAACTTACTTGAAAAATTTATCCATGATAATATTGGAACCCATAGCACAGAAAGCAATAAGGGAATGCTTGTTATCATAATAAAAACCCTTCCTCAATAAAGTAGGATTAAAATAGAATAAAATAATAATTATTATAAAATATTGAATAGTTGTAAAAAAAAGACTTATTCATTAGTAGAGTCCGTTTTTTTTACTAATCAATAAGTCTTTTTTTTATCCTTTTTGTATCTTAATTAAATTAGTCCAACCTAAATTTTCTAAATTATTATTACGACGTAAAGGACGTGTAACAAGTTCAAGTACATCTTTGGCATTTGTAAATCCATGAATTTGAGCAAAAGTAAATTCAACCGACCATTTTGTATTAATACCTCTTGCTTCCAGTGGATTTGCATGAGCCATTCCTGTAATAGCTAAATCAGGTTGTAACTCACGTATACGTTGGATTTGATTATAATTATCAGGTTTTTCAACAATTCGAGGCATTGGTATACACATTTTTTTGCAAGTTTCTTGCAAAAGTGTTAACTCCGCAGCTTGATATCTTTTATCCATATATGGAATACCAATTTCATAAACAATCATACCACATCGAATTAAAAATCTGGCTAAAGATATTTCTAAAAGATTATCTCCCATAAAAAAAACAGATTTTCCACGTACTAAATGAAGATAATTTTTCAAACTTTCCCAAACTTGTTGTTCTCTTTCTTCTAAACCTTGTGTTTCAATATGAAAAACTGAACAAATTTTTTCAATCCAAGCTCGAGTTCCATCAGGACCAATTGGGAAAGGAGCTCCGATTAATTTACATTTTCGACGTCTCATTAAAGTAGTAGCTGTTCGACTTAAAAAAGGATTTACACCACAAACATAAATTTTTTCGCCCAATGTTGGAAGATCTGTATATCTTTGAGCAGGGAGCCAACCTGAAACATGAATAGATTGACGTTTTAATTCTAAACTAAGCTGAGAAGCCACTGTTGAAGGTAAAGAACCAAAAAGAACTAAAGGAAATTTATTTTTGAAAGTAAAAGATTTATTATTTTTTTCTTTTGTTTTAAGAGGAAGAAAAGAAAATATTTCTTGTATAGATTTATCCTCGATTTTCTTTTTTTTTTCAATTTCAGTTTTTTGTTCAGGACAACGATGCGCCATAGCAGCTAACACAGTATCTTCTCCTTGAGTAAAAGCATAATCTAAGCCATTAGCTCTTGCGACGACAATTGGAATTTCAATTTCTGTTTCCAATTTAGGTGCCATACCTTCTAAATCCATTTTAATTATTTCTGTTGTACAGGTACCAATCCAAATAATTACACTAGGGTTTCTATCTTTTTTTATTTGAACACATAATCGTTTTAACTCTTCATAATCATTCAATTGAGCTGAAATATCTCCTTCTTCTAATTCTGCCATAGCATAACGAGGTTCAGCAAAAATCATAACTCCAAGAGCATTTTGTAAAAAATAACCACATGTTTTTGTACCTACTACTAAAAAAAAACTATCTTCAATTTTTTGATATAACCATGCAACACAACTAATAGGACAAAACGTATGATAATTACCTGTTTCGCATTCAAAAGTGATAGTTTCAGATATTTTTATTGACATATTTATATATTCCTTAATTAAAAATTAAAAACACAATTTTTTGTATTCTAAATTATCATAAAATCAATTAGATTTTTTTTATTTTTTTCATTTACATTGTTTATAGGATTTAAATAAAAATCTGAAAGCAAACTAAATAATTCTCGATCTGGAACTTCTTTTGGAACAATTCCTTCTGGTTTAGATAAAATTTGATCTGCTATATTTAAATAAAAATCACAAACATATTTAAGATTTGGTTGAGATTCTACCATTTCAAATAATGTTTTACCTTTGACTCTAGAAACTCGAATATCTTCAATAAGAGGTAATACTTCTAAAACTGGCATTGGACATGCTTCGACATATTTATCAATTAAATCTCTTTTTGATGTACGATTTCCAACTAAGCCTGCTAATCGAAGAGGATGTGTTCGAGCTTTTTCTCTTACTGAAGCTGCTATTCGATTAGCAGCAAATAAAGCATCAAATCCATTATCTGTAATAATAATGCAATAATCTGCATAATTTAATGGAGCGGCAAAACCACCACATACTACATCTCCTAAAACATCAAATAAAATAATATCATATTCATAAAAAGCATTTAATTCCTTTAGTAATTTAACAGTTTCTCCAACTACATATCCTCCGCACCCAGCTCCAGCAGGAGGTCCTCCTGCTTCTACACAATCAACACCACCATAACCTTTATATATTACATCTTCAGGCCAAACATCTTCATAATGATAATCTTTTGATTGTAAAGTATCTATAATTGTAGGAATTAAAAATCCTGTAAGAGTAAATGTGCTATCATGTTTCGGATCACAACCAATTTGTAAAACTTTTTTACCACGTCTTGCTAATGCAATAGAAATATTACAACTAGTTGTAGATTTGCCTATTCCACCTTTTCCATAAACTGCTATTTTCATATTTTTTTAGTTTTTTTTATGTTTTTATTTTTTTTATATAGCTATATTATTTAAATAATATTTATTTATGATAACATATTTTATGTTATTGTGAGCTTTTGAATTCTTTGAATTCATTGATTAAGTCAATTTTCAATTATTGAAAAAAATGAGGATACAATCGTGAATATGTATTTTTCCTGACTTTTCCACAACCTCACTACTTGATTAACAAAAAACCGGAGTAGATCGGATAGAATCTTACGTACTCTAACATTTAGCCTATGAGCCAAAGACTCTACAACATGAAGTAAGCAAAGAGGTCAAAGGACCAACAGGAAGGGGGATTTGATTGAAAGAGATTTTGTGATTGAATAGAATTTCCAAGTGCTATAAAATCTGCTTTGTTTTATTCAAAGAAAGGAGTCGGAAAAATAGGTAAAGGAGGTTGAGACCGTTTCACCATGATCTGCTCACTTTTAGGATAGCGGAAGAGGTCTTTGTAGCCCTTCGGGAGAATGAGTTGACTTAGCAAATCGTTAAGATTGTAGAATCGTTGAACTTGCTTGATCAATAAGCATCTCGGGGAGGACAGTGGAGAAGATCATAGTGATGGTTGACCGCCTCCCCCTTGTCTCAAAAATTTTCGATGGAGAGTTTAGGGGGATTGCTATCGTTATCTTTTTTCCATATAATAAAATAGGGTAGGGTGTACTGAAAGTTATTTCCATTCTTAATCCAATAATTTTTTGGTTCTTTGAACAGTTTATGGGCTAATTCTAAGTTGAAAAGTTTTTGAATGTTTTTAGGATTGAACTCATTGTTCCTCAGTAGCTCAGTGGTAGAGCGGTCGGCTGTTAACCGATTGGTCGTAGGTTCAAGTCCTACCTGAGGAGATGCTTGTTTTTACTTTTAGAACTAGGTGTTCTTTTTCATTGTTTATACTAATGTCAAATTGCAACAAAAATAAAAATGTACTGATGATTATCAGTAATCTAAAAAAATGGAAACAATGATCTATGTGGAGTATTGAAAAACTAAGAAAAGCAAATGGATTCTTTTTTTTATGATGACAGTATCAGAGCCTGATTTGAGTGAAAGTGTCTATTCGTTTTAGACTTGTTATTTACTAGTAACAATGTCATTTTTTTGCTTGAAAAGCATTGAGAATAGAATTACTAGGATGTACCAATATCAATTTGGCTATAAATTGAATATTGATATAGCTCTAATTAGTTATTTTCAACTAACTAATAGATAACTTACTCAAATAATGTACGAGCAATTTCTCAAAAATGCAGTCATCCAATTTCGTGAGATGTTATTGCCACAATTTCATT